>APFE030935284.1:50752-77608 GCA_000404065.3 Pinus taeda | reverse complement strand
ATGAACTTAAATATGTTTTTTCATATTATGGTGATTGGAAATTGCAGGAAGAAGAAGATTGCTGTGAGGAAGTAGCAACGGAGGAGGTCGGAGGGTGGAAAGAAAGCTCCTACTAACCATTCCTTTCAATTGTTATGTTCAGTAGGTCACATAACATAGAAAACCTTCAAAGAAATCGAATGTACTGTCCCATCAAACTCAATAAATTCTGAAATAGTGTTTATTGGGAGTATATCATTCTGAAATAATGTTTATTGGGAATATATCTGCATCTTTCCTCGCCTATGACTCTCTTTTAGTGTCGCATCTAACACATAAATTCTGAAATAGTATATCCACATTATTCTTGGACTATGACTCTTTTTGTATGGTTTGATGTTTATCTTTTCTACCAATCATTGAAACTCTTCATGGAAATGTTGTGATTTCTCTAGAGACTATACATAATGGATTTCCACACTTTATGCCTTACGGCGTTTTCTTTGCAACATCTGGTGCAAATGCTAGTATTTAGTACTTTAACAAAGAAAACGAAAAGGTAGATTTCGGTGATCCATCGGCATAATTCCAAACATGCTTGCAGAGTCCTTAAACGACCTGCAGGTGGGGCCGGACTTTTAGATGAATGGTGTATGAACAATCAAGTGAATTGTTTTCTTTTAGAGAATTGATAATTTTGAAAGATTGGCTGTCATTATTACAATTCGTTGTTAAAGATTTAGTAACAATATACGATTATTTAGGTGGGCAGCCAAAAAGCCCCATACAGAAAGTCTTTAAAATGACTTTGAGGTTTTTAAATCAATTATGTATTAATAGTAAAGTCAATTGTTTTTTATAATTAATTGTGGACCAACTATGAAGTTAATTGTTTTTTAGTTAATTGTTAATTGTTTGTTAGTTAATTGTGTACTAATAGTGAAGTTAATTGTTTTTTCTGATTGGGCAAATTAATGAGAATGTTTCAAGAATTAATTGTTTTGAAAGATTGGTTGTCACTATTATAACTTACTTTAATGTTTTGAACTTAACTTATTTAGGAAGACTTGAACTCGCATAATTGAGTAATTAATTGTTCACCAAACAACTTAAACTGATATTGTCTGACTTTTATAAATATGTTTTTATATTAAATATATACTACATGGTATTATAAATATATTATTAGCACAATTATATAAATTATATAGCTAATAAACACCAATAGATAAGAATCAATAATAAGCTTTGAAAACAATTACTATATCATACCTTACATATTAATTAAAATAAAAAAAATATATAATAAAATACAATTAATTTAAATTATATTATTATTATAAAAATAATATAATTTAACATTATATATTACCAGATTTTAATTATAAATGAGTTCTATAAACTATGACCCAATACTATAACTTATTATATTGGTAAAGTATAAAATATAAGTATTGGTTAACTTTTAATTAAACCAAATTTTAATACAATTAAATAACAAATATAACATAGGGAAATTAAAAAATAAGAATTCTTTATTTTTTTTTTATATTTAAAATGGTGATTGGCTCAACTATTGGGTAAAGGCAACCATCTGGCAATAGGCATTAAATGCCTTGGTAAATGCCCATGTTATATACAATATAACATAATGTCTAGATACATAAATGAAATATATGGCCAGTGTGGTTTATAAATTGTTATACAGCATGCATGTACCATGTACCAGGGCATTTAATGCTCTATGGCAAGCTGGTTAGCCCTTATCCAACTTATTTTCATAGATATTTAAGAATACGAGACTTTGGATGGTGGCAATGCCGACTCAATAATTGTGACCATAATTGGAATGGAATAGATGTTGGGAGTCAAATATTCAATACGCGCTTGTTTGAAGTTTGGCCGCGCTTGTTTGACGTTTGGCTGCCATTTCTAAATTTTTACCTTGTCAATAAAAAAAACTTGAAGTTTCTTAATAATTACCCTTTTATTTATTTTTTTTTGAATTTCATATTTTTTATTAAAAAATAAAATTTAACAACTTACTTATATTTTTTATGGTATAATTTTAATATTTGAAAAACTTATTATGACAAAAATTTTAATTTTATATAAAAAATTATCCCAAAAAAAATCATATTTAATTTTTTAAATTACAATGTGATTTTTTTTTTTTAACTCAAAATTATCAATTAATTATAAATTTTTTAATATTATTTATAAATACTATATTATGTATATTAACATAATTTTTTTTTTATACTTCATATTGGTGTCCTCCTCTTAATTATGTATAATTATAATGATTTCATATATATTTAACCAAATTAATTTTACACTATTATAATAAATTGTAATATTATAAAGTATTATGTATAAACAAGAAATCCAAGTTTCAAGTTTCTATGGTTCATAAAAAATATAAATATTTTAACTTACATTTTATAAAGGTGCATTATTATAACATTTCATATATATATCATTATATAATATTAAAATCCCCTAGTCTTATATATGTATGTTTTTTAATAAATGTAATTATGAATATGATTATCTGATATATATATATATGATTAGATATTCTAGTTTATATATTATTTTATAAATGTAATTAATATAATTGCTTTGAAAAAAGTAAGATGTTTCCATTGAATACTAATTGCTCTTTTTAACATAAATGATATTATTCTTATGATGACAATCTATGATTTCTACAAGCAATCAAAAATAATTTATCCATGAACAAAATATTAAAGGTTGTGGTATTTTAATCTAAAAAGACCACTTATGCTAATTTCTTGAATGAAAACAACTATTTGAAGGAAGTGGCTTTCCCCATATCTCAAAATCAATATTTGTTGCATGGTTAATCTAAGCCACAGCATTGAGAATATAATAAATGGAGGGTGGAAAGTTAATATTGGACTTAAAAATAGTTGTAAATTATCCTCCTTATAAAATAAGTATTTCCCTATTGAGAGCACAACTATGACTATGTACTTAATGTATAAGAACATGATAAACAACATGAAAGACAAAATACTTCATAAGATTGTTAAAAACTCCAGTGAAAATCATGTGTTGCTCGAGTATCACTTATGGCTTAAGCAAAGGCAAAATCATTAGGGATAGAAGATGTCACTTTGTATAATAATGGTAATATTAAAAGCATTATTAGATATAAATTTAAAAAGAACTTGTGGTGGGATAAAGACTTAGAATATAAAAGAAAATTAGCATATTACAAGGATGTGATCAACCTTAATATAATATATCAAAAGTATCTATATGTTTTAGTACATAAAGAAGAAAATCAACATTGATAAAATAAAAAAAAACTCTCACATGATCTCCATAGTAAACAAAGTGTTGGATAATTCCTAAAACATCATGGGTAAACGTAACATACCCTAGTAACCTCACATGAAAATGAAGGGAGTTAGAATTTTTTTACATAAATTACCCACAAGTAATTATTCAGATCACTATTCTAGATTCCTCATTAACCATTAAATAGGATGTTCATTAGTACATAATGTAATTTTAGTAGAGGAATAGTAAGTTGCATAACCATTAACAACCATATTGTAGTATATTAACATAAACTGTACGAGGTAACCTTGCATCTAGTTCATGATTCTTTTAAACTCATTAATTAATCACATACTTGACATTATCAACATCACGTTATGCAAGGAATCACATCATCAAACTGACATAATAAGTATTCACATAATTGAACATCGATATACCCTAGAAACCCCTTAGGGTGAAAACCAACAAACATTTAATAGAAATCCCATCATTGTACACCGATATACCCTCGAAACCTTGTAGGGTGAAAACCAACAAACATTTAATTTTATTATTAAACGTTCTTGAGGGTGTTCACCCCTCACTCAATGGCTTATAAGGGAGACCATCCCTTAACCATTGTCACAAAACATTACAATGAAATATCATTAAAATCAAACATACCTAGCTAAAACATATTACAAAGATCATGAAACCACTTACCCACAAATGACCACTCTTTATATGTACAAATTTAGTATACATCAAAAAAGTATCATAACAAAGTTCTCATGCATTTGTTTTCAAGAAAGTATCATAATCAACCTTTGTTTTGTGCATAAGAACTAAAATAATAATAAAGGTAACATTTTATGCATTAAACCATGCAATTAAATCAAACTATCCAATATGCATCACAAAAATCATTTACCTTTCTACTCACCAAAAAATGTAACTTTTGCAAATCTTGCAAAGGAATTAAGACAACTAACTTATCTTTCATGCACAAGAAAAACATGTTCTAATTTCCAAAGAAGATTCCTATGACTTATATTATCTTTGTTCATTTCATCTATGCATAGGTGATTATACTTTCTCATAACTAAGTATTGTTTTTCAAAAAGAACTCTCTTACCCATGAGAAAATTTCACAAATTACCCTCTTTAATCTATATTCACTTCCAAGAAAATGACTTGGAGTTGTTATTAGGTTATTCTACTTTCTCATAACTAAGTATTGTTTTTCAAAAGAATTCTCCTACCCATTAGAAAATTTCACAAATTACCCTCTTTAATCTATATTTACTTCTAGGAAAATGACTTGGATTTGTTATTATTTCATACAATAGTACAAAATCCCTTTTTAAGAAAAGAGCATGCATCCTATCTTTACTTACATAAAAGATGTATGCAATGTTATATAAAGACAAGAAAGTTTGCTTATCTTTTAGTGCTGCAAATATATATAATAACAATATTTATCTATATGTAATAATATATATTTTCTTTACTATGAGAAACATATATTAACAATCTTCATCTGCATGCATTAACATGTTTTCTTTACCGAGAAGAATATATAATCACAATCTTTATCTACATGTAGTAGTATATTTTTTTTACCAAGAAAAATATATAATGACAATCTTTATCTACATGTAGTAATATATTTTCTTTACCAAGAAAAATATATAATCACAATCTTTCTTTAATAAAAATATCTTATTTTCTTTCAACTTTCATAAGAATAGTCAACACATATTATTTTCATGAAAAAATATAATTATCTCTTTAATCATTTTGTGCACAAATTTCATGTGTGTTTTCTTTTATTTGCAACAAATTTAATGTTTGCAAGTGCATATTTATTTTGTAAGAAAATCTAACACAATAACTTTTCTTCTCATGAAGTGCTTCCTTCTCAACAAACTTGACAAAATAATTATTAGTATTCATTTTCCAAGAAAACTAATAAA
Organism: Pinus taeda; assembly: GCA_000404065.3. Taxonomy (NCBI): domain Eukaryota; kingdom Viridiplantae; phylum Streptophyta; class Pinopsida; order Pinales; family Pinaceae; genus Pinus; species Pinus taeda. The sequence continues at coordinate 72,359 of APFE030935284.1, read as the reverse complement.
AGAAAAATCGCACATTCTTTTCAAAATAAATAACATTAGGAACTTGTATTTTATGTGTACTAATCATGCCAACTATGAAATAACATTATGAACTTGTCTTTTATGTGTACTAATCAGTGCAACTATTCAAGAAAGATAGCATTGTTACTTATGTTTTCCATAAAGAATGTACTCAGTGAATTTACTTGTTGTTCCCTTAGGTTCTACCTCCATATCCATCCAATTCTTTGCTAGCGATGTCTTGCCAAATTTGTTTCCATTCTCTCTCAGTCCACTTTGTCATTTTTATGAAAGAAGGATTGATATCCATCTCGGTGATGGAAGTGTTACCAAATGCATTCCAATTCTTTGCTAGCGATGTCTTGCCAAATTCGTTTTCATCTCTCTCATTCCACTTTGTCATTTTTATTAAACAAGGATTGATATCCATCTCGGTGATGGAATGGTTACCAAATGCATCATGAATATTGCCAAACTGATTGCAAGGAAAGCTAGAACCTGCATTGTCAAAGTTAATACGATGTTTCTTTAGTGGAAGTTATAAAACAATATCTCACTCAATAGATTGATCCATTTTGTTTCCCAGTGAAATCCGACACACTTCCCATTAAAAGAATAATCTCTGTGTATCCATCATACCCCGTAAAAAAAACATTTTAGAGCTTAAATCCTCCGTGAATAATGAATGAAAAGGTCGTTACTAAGAACTGTTAACCCTAAGTATTTCTTGATTTAACTATAATGTTTCAACAAATTAAATGAATCATTAATCAAGTTAGAATAAAAATATTCTAATAAATGGTAAATGTTATATTGATATTTTAGGGATGTTACCTACTTCCCCCTTAAAGAGAACAACATGCTTGGTGTTCATCATTAAATTCTACATATGAAACCTATCTAGAAACATAAAAAATGATAATTTAAAAATATTTTAACAATAATACTAAGCATTTACAAGCTACAAACAATATCCAATTTCTACTTCCACTCACTTGACCATTATTCATATCGTATACGAAAAAAAAATAAAAAAAAAATAAAAATAAAAATAAAAAAAAAAAAAATAAATCTCTATACCAACTTACCATTATTTACCAATTACTCTTGGACGTCATGGTCTCTTTCATGAAAATTCTCTAGGAATGGTTTGACAGCTCATTCACACTTCATGGAAAGTACCCTGTAATATATGACTAACAAATTCAATCACATTATTCACAACATTTTCAATCAAATGAAATACTTTTAACTATCAATCAATTATGCAATGTTAGGTGATATTTCAATCACAATACTTCTATAAGTACTTAGAAAGAACTAACACTCTAATCATTCAAATGATAAATCACTGTACCACATGCACACTATCTTAGCTCAGGCTAAAGATATCTACAAAAGTACTTATAAAAGTACCCATAGAGCACCTAAGTCTCTAATAATAATGAAAAAAATCAATAACTGCACTACGTGAAAATTGTCTTAACCCGTACTAAGACATTAATATTGGTAACACAATAATGGAATTAAAATTCATATAACTCCTTACTAAGCACTAATCTCCTTTCATGCTAAGATGTGCATAACATATTTTAAACAATTATATATAAAATTCATTTTTAACACAACATGTAACTAATTAATTAATTTTATCTTCTACGAGAACCATAATGGCAAAAGAATGCTCCTTCCAACCCATGGGAACTAGTTTCCTTGAGTGGACCATCCTACAGTTCTACAAATCCATGTTTCTCTCTAAAATATCTAACACAATAGTTATATCTTCATACATGTAATCAACTATTGTTTCTATTGTTTCTATGCTTCTGCAAATTTGCATATGTGTTCTTTTCACATAGTTATTTTTAAGAACTGGACATATTTTCTCTACCATTTATGTACAAATTTATTATGCATCAAAAAAGTATCATAAAAAAGTTCTCATGCATTTGTTTTCAAGAAAGTATCATAATTAACCTTTGTTTTGGGCATAATAACTAAAATAATAATAAAGGTAACATTTTATGCATTAAACCATGCAATTAAATCAAACTATCCAATATGCGACACACAAATCATTTACCTTTTTACTCACCAAAAAATGTAACTTTTGCAAATCTTGCAAAGGAACTAAGACAACTAACTTATCTTTGATGCACAAGAAAAACATGTTCTAATTTCCAAAGAAGATTCCTATGACTTATATTATCTTTGTTCATTTCATCTATGCATAGGTTATTATACTTTGTCATAACTAAGAATTGTTTTTCAAAAGAACTCGCTTACCCATGACAAAATTTCACAAATTACCCTCTTTAACTATATTCACTTCCAAGAAAATGACTTGGAGTTGTTATTAGGTTATTCTACTTTCTCATAACTAAGTATTGTTTTTCAAAAGAACTCTCCTACCCATGAGAAAATTACACAAATTACCCTCTTTAATCTATATTCACTTCGAGGAAAATTACTTGGATTTGTTATTATTTCATACACTAGTACGAAATCCCTTTTTAAGAGAAGAGCATGCATCCTATATTTTCTTACACAAAAGACGTATGCAATGTTATATAAAGACAAGAAAGGTTAATTATCTTTTAGTGCTGCAAATATATATAATAGCAATATTTAATCTATATGTAATATATATATTTCTTACTACAAGAAATAATATAATAAAACTCATCATTGCATGCATAATATATTTTCTTTACCGAGAAAATATATAATCACATCTTATCTACATGCAGTAATATATTTTCTTTACCAAGAAAATATATAATCACATCTTTATCTACATCTTGTAATAATATTTCTTTACCAAGAAAATATATATTCACAATATTTTCTTTAATAAAATATCTTATTTTCTTTCAACTTTCATAAGAATAGTCAACACATATTATTTTCATGAAAAAATATAATTATCACTTTAATCATTTTGTGTGCAAGTTTCACGTGTGTTTTTTTTTATTTGCAAGAAATTTCATGTATGCAAGTGCATATTTATTTTGTAAGAAAATCTAACACAATAACTTTTCTCTTCATGAAGTGCTTCCTTCTCAAGAAACTTGGCAAAATAATTATTAGTATTCATTTTCCAAGAAAACCAATAAAAGAAAAATCACATATTATTTTCAAAAGAAATAACATTATGAACTTGTATTTTATGTGTACTAATCATGCCAACTATGAAATAACATTATGAACTTGTCTTTTACATGTACTAATCATTGCAACTATTCAAGAAAGATAGCATTGTTACTTATCTTTTCCTTAAATAATTTACTCATTGAATCTTCTCATTGTTCCCTGAGGCTCTGCCTCCATATCCATCCAATTCTTTGCTAGCTATGTCTTGCCAAATTCGTTTTCATTCTCTCTCATTCCACTTTGTCATTTTTATTAAACAAGGATTGATATCCATCTCGATGATGGAATGGTTACCAAATGCATTCCAATTCTTTGCTAGTGAGTCTTGCCAAATTCATTTTCATTCTCTCTCATTCCACTTTGTCAATTTTCTTAAAGAAGGATTGATATCCATCTCAGTGATGGCATGGTTACCCAATGCATCATGAATATTGCCAAACTGATTGCAACGAAGCTAGAACCTGCATTGTCCAAGTCAATATGATGTTTCTTTAATGGAAATTATAAAACAATATCTCACTCAATAGATTGATGCATTTTTTTTCCCAATGAAATCCGACACACTTCCCATTAAAATAATAATCTCCGTGTCTCCATGATACCCCGTAAAAAATAACATTTTAGATCTTAAATCCTCGGTGAATGAAAAGGTCGTTACCAAGAACTGTTAACCCTAATTGTTTCTTGATTTAGCTATAACGTTTCAACAAATTAAATGAATCATTAATCAAGTTAGAATAAAAATATTCTAATAAATGGTCAATGTTATATTGACATTTTAGGGATGTTACATACTTCCCCCTTAAAGAGAACACCATCCTTGGTTTTCATCATTAAAACTCTACATATGAAACCTATCTAGAAACATAAAAGATGATAATCTAATAACATTTTAACAATAATAATAAGCATTTATAGCTACAACAATATCCAATTTCTACTTTCATCACTCTACCATTACTCATATTCGTATATGCAAACAAAAAATCTCTATACCAACTTACCATTATTTACCAATTGCTCTTGGAAGTCATGCTCTCTTTCACGAAAATTCTTTAGGAATGGTTTGACGGCTCACCCGCGGTTCATGGAAAGTACCCTGTAATATATGACTAACTAATTCGATGACATTATTCACAACTTTTTAAATCAAATGAAATACTTTTAACTATCAATCAATTATGCAATGTTAGGTGATATTTCAATCACAGTACTTCTACAAGTACTTAGAGAGCACTAACACTCTAGTCATTAAAATGATAAATCACTGCACCACATGCACACTATCTTAGCTCCGGATAAAGAGATCTACAAAAGTACTTCTAAAAGTACCCATAGAGCTCCTAACTCTCTAATAATAATAAAAAAAATCAATAACTGCACCGAATGAAAATTGTCTTAACCCGTACTAGGGCATTATGATTGGTAACACAATAAAGGAACTAAAATTCATATAACTCGTTACTAAGCACTAATCTCCTTTCGTGTTAAGATGTTCATAACATATTTTAAACAATTATATATAAAATTCATTTTTAACACAACACATAACTAATTAATTTTTTCTTCTACGAGAACCATAGTGGCGAAAGAATGCTCCTTCCAACCCATGGGAACTGGTTTCCACAACCAAAATGAGTCATTTTTCATTCAGACAGTTCCTTGATAGAGACCATATGAGGTCTACTACTGAATTCCACTGGCCAACCAGCTCAAGAATTCTAATGACCACATGGGGTCCAATATAAGATTCCTCTTGACGACATCTTGCCTACTCCTCTGACAGTGTCCCATCGATGAGGAAATTTTGGGCTTCCTCCAACAGGCTCCAAATCAACAAAGTTGCCTAAGGATTTTTACCCTCTTCACCATTTTGGGCAACTCTTTTCCCTTACTGAGATCATTATCTCTAAGGAGAGGAAATCTGGGCAGGCAAGTACCATAAACCTCTCCGAGTATGCAACCGCCATCAACCCAAGGCCTTGTGGCCTTTCACAACTATCGACAATTGTCTTGCATGTTACATTTATTTTTTAGCAGTCTTTCCTAAATTAATCTACATAATGAAACATATGCACATTATGATTAACAAAATAAAAATTCATGTACACCATTTACACTTAACCCTCAACATGGGTTCACAATATCTAGATTGACATGAAACATAACTGACATACATGTTGTATGCATTCTTATTTTTCAAGTAACTCAATCATGCATATCATATAACATTATACATTCTCATTTACAATTGCAATGTTTTGCCTTGACAAGTTTTCTTGTTTCCATTAAGCTACACTACTTAATCCCATTAGAAACATTAGTCATAAATATGCATCATTTAACAATTATTCACTTTCCAAATCATTTTATTTTCATGTATACAATATTGTCATGCATAAAAGTATATGAAAATATTCATTAATGTGTAAATTTCAATAATAGTTGAGTTAACAATCTAAACATTTCCAATTTCCCATAGTGTATTGTCATCAACAGACAGATACATGAAGTAACTACCATAATCAATTGTTTATGAATTGTAATAATCTTAAATCAAATTCAATTCATTCATATAATTTTATTAGTTAGTCATGCAACACTAACGAATGACAACTACCAACCATTTTAATGCAGCCATGACAAAACTTAATCAACAATTAGTTATTACAATCAAGTCTCACTACTTGACTCATTGTTTATTTTCAATATCTAAAGAGGTTCTTCCAATGTCCTTTTAGAACACTCTATCGTCCTATTCAATGATGTTCCCTTTATTTTACATTCATGCTTTCACTCATAAAAAATAATGCATTGTAAATTTAGCTATGTTCATTAAATGTCTCATTATTATTTCCATGTTTGCAAAAATTGGTAGTTGATTATCACTTTCCTTAGTGAGTGTTCACGATTGTTCATAAGTGTCACAAATGTTTTATTATCTTTTATCCTCATCAGGATTCAAATGTCATGAACATAGTTTTTGTAGCAAAATCTGTTACTTACTATTCTTTAATGCAATTATAAATATGAATTACACATTTAATGTCAAAAGTAGTCTACTGTATATATATCAATATGTATATTTTTAGACTCATAGCTGAGCCACTGCACACTGGTATCATACCTCAATTTATTTTCCTCTTACCAATTACCAAAGGCGCCCGTCCTGCAACCTTTAGCTTTGATACCACTTATAACATGCCCCAGTAACCTCACATGAAAATGCGAGTAGAATTTTTTACACAAATTACCCATAGGTAATTATTCAAATCACTATTCCAGATTCCTCATTAACCATTAGATGAGATGTTCATTAGTACATAAAGTAAATTTAGTAGATGAATAGTAAGTTGCATAACCATTTTCAACCTTGTAGTATAGTAACATAAACTGTATGATGTAACATTGAATCCAGTTCATGATTCCTTTAACTGCATTATTTAATAACATACTTGATATTATCAACATCACATTATGCAAGGAATCACATCATCAAACTTACATAATAAGAAATCACATCATTCAAAACTGATATACCTTGGAAACCCCGTAGGGTGAAAACCAGCAAACATTTAATTTTATTATTAAACGCTCGTGCGGGTGTTCACCCATCACTCAATGGATTATAAGGAAGTCCATCCCTTAACGATTGTCACAAATTATTACAATGAAATATCTTTAAAATCAAACATATCAAGGTAAAAGCTATTACAATGATCATGAAACCATTTACCCCCAAACGACCACTCTTTATATGTTTGTGACATGATTTTTCCATGAGTGGAACATCCTATAGTTCACACTCATCTGCATGGACCATTAATTATTTACCTACCACGATGTTAAACATAATCTATCCTTTGCACAAGTCACCATCATTTCCTGTCATTGTTGTCAATAGGTTTTCGTAATAGGATTAAATAGAGTATTAATGAATCAACAGTTATTCTTTAAAAGTAATTCTTTAATATTTATTCATGTGCATACATGAGATGTAAATAGAATATCACAACATGCTTCTTCTAACAACATTGTACATGTTTAAACCAATAATTATTGAGTATGTCAAAATGATGCAGGAGCATCAAGACCATCCTCATGTGTAAATATGGAATAAAGAAGGGGTGTGATAATTTTAGTATTTTGTTGTTTTTAATAGGAAAATAAAGATAATGTAAATATTCTTTCTAAATAAAAGGTAATGAGGAGAATAGTTTAGGAATAAGAATTGGGATAGAACTTCTATGTTTTTTCAGGATAAGAGTGGGAAAAAGCTTCAAGCTTTAAATCTTTATGTAAAGGGAAACAACCTGTTTTTTCCTAGGAAATGAGGAGAAGATCTATTTGTACATATCCATTATTATTTTAAATAAAGGGGGCAGTTGAGCTCTCAGGATCAGAGAGAGTGAGTGAGTGAGTGTGAGATTGAGAACAGGCTTGTAAGCCTGTAGAAATTTGTAAAGGGCCAAATGATCGAAATTCAGGCCAAGTAGAATTTTTATGTAAGTAGTATGTATTTGAATACAGTATTTGATTTTCTGCCATCACGCCATTATTGAATTTATGTGAGATTTGTCACCAAGCTTAAGGAGAGGAGAGGCGTGTCAAAAGAATTATGATAATTTTTTTCTCTCCACGGTTTCATGAGCAAGCGATTCCTGTTGGATTGTATGCATATATTCAATAAGTTATTAATTGTGTGTTGAAAGCCTTGAATGGCTTTTTATTCCTCCGCTTGATTGTTTCAACAATCTTTCATTCATTTTCTATCTTTCTGATTTGTCCTGATGATGGACCCCGTTTGGGGTTTGAAACGTCGACTCAATGAACAAAAGACTGTGGACAATCCGGATCATACCACTGCAAAAAACTTCCACAGAAGCCTAAAATCTAACAGTATTAGAACCGATGCCATTCGAGATTAAACGAGTATACAATATAGGCGATATATACGTGGGGTGTTCTTGCTTGAATACAAAGTTGCGTGCTGGATTATTTCTCTGGTTTATTTTGGATATCATTCAAAGGAAAGTGGAGCGTTCAAAAGAAAAACAACGTTGTCCAGATATATCAAAAGGAGAGCGCCTGCAATTAGTGGTTACAGTCCATGGGAATAGCACAGAGCTTCTTCTACGGCGATTGATGCAACCGTAACCATTTCATGGAACGTCTGGTGTATATCTATGCTAACACCTCTTCGTATGCCGACTCTCTATTTATTGGGTGGAACCAACTCCAACGATTTGCATCCACATTAATCCTTCTCATAACGGCATCGAGGTAAAGTCTTCTCCCATTGAAGCTTGGTATATGGATGATTCAACAGATTAAGTCGAGTCATGGGTTTTTTTTCTAGTTGAATGTTTGATTCCCGTATAAAGCTTAATTTGAATGTAATGAGTAAAATTGGGGCACACAGTGAATACAATTATAGTGCAAATGAAGAAGGGTTCTAACATTGGCATCAATCTGCAGAAGATGTTTATTGGATGAAGTTTGTAAATTTGCATAAAAATTATGTATAAGGTTTGGGATGACGTGTATAACCACTAGTGTTTGTAACAAGGAAGTTTTCAAAAGGTTTTGATGAATGCAAGCAGAAAGGGGATTTTCTCAACCAGAAACTTGAATTGCATTTTTGATCTGCAATAGAGTCTGATCCTGGTTATTTGCAGGTCATGCCTGCATCACAAAATAACTACTAAGATACTATGATTATTGTCACACCAGCACATGTTCATATCCAAAGGAAACCATTGCAACCATTCATTTCATTTAAAGGATACTAGTAACTTATCTATGCTTCTCGTGCATGTAATTAGATAAAAACGTATTCAAAGAGAACTAGCCTCTTAGCTTCTTCTTTGTGCATTAACTAAGTAATATTTCCAATACAATGTATATTGCTATAATAGATAAAAATACATGCCCCTTTCTAAGTAAACGCTAACATGATAGACATCATTATTGTTCATGGAAATGTAAGTCCTTTTTGAAAAAGCATTTTTTCCAAGATAGGGCTAGTTAGAAAATCTATTGTATGCACAAAGACATGCATTGCTCTAAACCAAAACTAATGTGTTAGCCATTATTTCTTGGATGGGCATATATGCATTTTACAAAGGAAATCTAATGCATTAATTGCAAGTAACTACTTGTTTTACTTTCCATAATACTTACTCTTTTCTTCACACAAATCCATATTTCTCTTTAAAATATCTAACACAATAGTTCTACACATCCATGTTTCTCTTTAAAATATCTAACACAATAGTTATATCTTCATACATGTATTTGAATATTGTTTCTATTGTTTCTATGCTCCTGCATATGTGCATATGTGTTCTTTTCACATAGTTTTTTCAAGAACCCAACATAGTTTCTCTATCATTTATGTACAAATTTATTATGCATTGAGAAACTATCATAACAAAGTTCTCATGCAGTTGTTTTCAAGAAAGTATCATAATAAACCTTTCTTTTGGGCATAAGAACTAAAATAATAATAATGGTAACATTTTATGCATTAAACCATGCAATTAAGTCAAACTATCCAATATGCAACAGACAAATCATTTACCTTTTTACTCATCAAAACATGTAACTTTTGCAAATCTTGCAAAGGAATTAACGCCATTAACTTATCTTTCACCCACAGGAAAAACATTTTCTTTCCAAAGAAGATTACTATGACTTATATTATCACTGATCATTTCATCTATGCATAGGTTATTATACTTTCTCATAACCAAGTATTGTTTTTCAAAAGAACTCTCTTTCCCATGATAATATTTCACAAATTACCCTCTTTAATCTATATTCGCTTAGAGGAAAATGGCTTGGATTTGCTATTATTTCATACACCAGTAGGAAATACTTTTTTAAGAAAAGAGCATGCATCGTATCTTTTCTTACATAAAAGACATATGGAATGTTATATAAAACAAGAAATGTTACTTATCTTTTAATGTTGAAAATATATATAATAACAATCTTTATCTATATGTAATAATATATATTTTCTTTACTATGAAAAATATATAATAACAATCTTCATCTGCATGCATTAATATATTTTTTTACCGAGAAAAATATATAATCACAATCTTTATCTACGTGTAGTAATATATTTTCTTTACCAAGAAAATTATATAATAACAATGTTTATCTATATACAGTAATATATTTTATTTTTGAAGAAAAATATAAATAATAACAATCTTTAATATATTTCCTTTACAAAGAAAAATATATAATCACAGTCTTTTCTTCAATAAACTATCTTATTTTCTTTCTACTTTCATAAGAATAGTCAACGTGTATTCTTTTCATGAAAAAATATAATTATCTCTTTAATAATTTTGTGTGCAGGTTTCACGTGTGTTTTCTTTTCTTTGCAAGAAATTTAATGTATGCAAGTGCATATTTCTTTTGTAGAAAACTCTAACACAATAACTTTTCTTTTCATGAAGTGTTTCCTTCTCAAAAAACTTTGGGAAAATAATTATTAGTATTCATTTTCCAAGAAAACTAATAAAATAAAAATCACACATTCTTTTCAAAAGAAATAACATTATGAACTCCTTTATGTGCACTAATCATTCCAACTATTCAAGAAAGATCACACTCTTACTTATCTTTTCCTTAAAGAATTTACTCGTTGAATCTACCCATTGTCCCCTTAGGTTCTACCTCCATACGCATCCAATTCTTTGCTAGTGGTGTCTTGCCAAATTCATTTGTAGTCTCTCATCTCGGTGATGGAATGGTTACCAAATGCATGATGAATATTTCCAAACTGATTGCAAGCAAAGTTCGAATTTGCATTGTCCAAGTTAATAGAAAGTCTCTTTAATGGAAATTATAAAACAATATCTCACCCAATAAATTGATCCATTTTGCTTCACAATGAAAATTGACACACTTCCCATTAAAAAAATTATCTCTTTGTCTCCAATATGTTGTAATCCTTTGGGATTTTTGTATAGCTAGGGATTTAGTTATAAATTAGGTATTTCTAGTTATAACTAGTTATTATTTTCATGTATAAATGTAACCTTCATTGAATGAATTAATAAATAGATCACAACATTTGAACCAATGGAATTCTCCAGACTTCTTATCAGTGGTATCGGAGCCTGGATCGAACTTCGTTGAACCAAAACGCCTAGATCCTCCATTGTTGTAAACCATCAAAGAAGTTGTGCTTGCTGAGCTGAATACTTAATTGTCAGCAACGTTGGTAGAGGCGTGACCTGATAGTGTGTGCAACAACATTGGTGGAGTCAATATCATTGGTAGAGGTGTGCTTGGTGGATACTCTGCTCTGGCAGTTTTTATTATTGGTGGAGACTCTGTTCAAGTTGTTTTTAATATACAGCCATTGGGTTGTTAATATTTATTTATTTATTTTATTTCATTTCCTTTCATTTTATTTTATTTTTATTTTTCTGTAAGTTAAAACAAAAAATATTAAAAAGAAAAAAGGAAATTTATGATGTAATGTTTAAAATATAATTTTTTTTAAAAGAATTTTGTTCCTATAATCATAACAATTTTTTTTTTTAAGAATTTTATCATTATCTGAAAAAGATGAACTCATTGGTATCTTTAATTGGGATTGTTCTGTCAGGAAAGGAAAATTACCAGGAATGGTTTAAGAAGGTTAAAAATACACTTATTTTTAATGATTTGTGGGATGGAATTTGTGAAGGAAAAGAAGGGAACTCACCAGATCATCCTGACAAGGAGAAGCAGTTAACAATTTTGCAAAGTAAGGATAAAACGACCTGTGCCTTAATTTCCAATTCAGTCTTAGAAGAGGTAAGCAAATACATTGATTAGAATAAAAAAACATATGATGCCAAAACAAAACTAAAAGAGATTTATGATTCACACTCTGAATTGGAGATAATTCAGTCATTGTTGAAGTTATTTAATTTGGAAATGAAAGATAATGATCCTCTAAAACTTGCTTCTGGAATTGAAGCCATCAATCATGAAACCGAATCCACTGGATTTAAATTTGATATGCAACTCACTACCTTTTTAAAAGCTCTTTACCCTAGTTATTCACACTACTTGGAATCTCTCCAAGCTAGTGGGCAGTTAAAAGATTTAGATTTTGATAAATTAGTAGGGAAAATTGCAGAAAGAGAGAATGATTTTGGAAACAAAGAAACATCACATAATTCTAATACTGAAACCCTATTTCTTGCTCAAAAAGACCAAAAACCTCAAGAAGAATCTGAAAGAAATACTAATGGTAATAGAGGTCAAGGTAGGAAGAATTATAGAGGCAGGGGGGGTAGAAATATTCATTGAGATAGTCAGCAAAATGATAAACAAAGAATTTTTTTTGGTAAAACAACAGTAAAATGCTTTAGATGTGGTAAAATTGGACATACAACTGCAAATTGTAGAATTCAGTGGGAGAAAATTAATGAAATAAGAGAACAAATTCTTGAAAAGAAAGGTCATCTAATTCCAGAAAAAGGACAGTCTTCTAAGAATGCACATTATGTCATTCCTCATTGTAATTTTCATATGGAAGATATATTTAGTACCTCTTTTTCTTCATGGCATGACAGTTGGGTTTTAGACATAGGTGCCACTTGTCATATGACATTTAGAAGAGATTTGTTTGAACAATTTAGTGATAATATTGATGGAGTAGTGTATTTTGCTGATAAGTCTCAAATCAAACCATCGAGGATTGGTTCTATTTAGTTAAAAATTCTTGGACTTTCTAATTATACTTTGAATGATGTTCTTTACATTCCTCAGTTCCAAAGATATTTATTATCGATTATAAAAATAAGACAACAGGGACATTTCATCCACATATTTGATGGTAAAGTGGAAATTCAAAGAGTAGTCGAAAATAAAACTATAATGACTAGTGTAGAAGAAGATAAATTGTTGAAATTTAAAGATGTGTCACCAGTTCTATTGAACACAAACTATTTGGTTCAACAAAAGGATGCTTTGTCATCTTCTTTATTGTGGCATGCACACTTTGGTCATACTAATTATGAAAGTATTAGAATTATTAGACAACAAGGGATTAAAGGACTTCAATTAGTTCCAAGAATATTGGCCCCATGTAATGCTTGTATATTGGTTAAGCATCGCAAAAAATCTTTTCAGAATTCTACTTCTCGAGCTACAAGAAAATTAAGTTTCATACACTCTGATTTGTGTCGACCTATGCCTGTACCAACATCGAATGGCGATAAATACATACTGACTTTTATTAATGATTATTCGAGGATGTGTTTGGTTTAACTGCTTAAGGAAAAATCACAAGTATTTGATGTGTTTAAAAAATTTCATTTCTTGATTACAAATGAAGCTCAATTAAATATTGGCACTACAAGAACTAATAATAGATGAGAATATACATCACATGTCTTTGAAAAATATTTCAAGGGAATGGAACCAAACACCAGACCACAATAGCATAAAATCCACAACAAAATGGTGTTGCTGAACGAATGAACAGAACATCCCTTAATATGGTAGGGTCAATGATGTTTTTTAAGAATATAAATTGATGTTTTGGGGATAAGTAGCGCTCTGCATAGCATATATTATAAATCAGTGCCCATCCTCTGTCATTAACAACAAAACTCCATATGAGATGTGGTATAATTGTCTTCCTGTTGTTAAACATTTCATAGTTTTTGGTTCTCAATGTTATGGTTTGATTCCTAAACAACATAGGACTAAGTTAAGTGAACAGAGCAAAAAATGTATTTTTTTAGTGTATTCTATGACTTCTAAGGCATACCGATTATATGATGAAGAGAACAAGAAATTTATTTTGTCAAGAGATGTAATTTTTCTTGAATCTGATAAAGATTCCCTAACTGTTGATAGACAACTTAATCATATAGAAAAGTTTGTGCCTCAAAAGTTTTATTATGAATTGGATAATATAATTCCACATCCTGAAGGGGGGATACCTAGTGGAGTTTCCTTCTCTCAATGATGATAATTCTGCTATTGATGAGAAATTGGTTGATGCAAGTGTTTCTACAAACATGATAGGGACAAAAATGGAAACAAAGTTGACAGGGGCAGAAATGGCAAGAACCGAGAAAAATGAAGAAGACAAGCAACTTCCTACACAACCTTTGTGAAGATCATCTCGTATTCGAACATTTCCGAAGAAATATGATGAGTTTAAGACTGGAAGTTCCTCACGTAACTATTCTCATTGTGAATTTAACTTTTCTGTGGATTGTGAACTTACTTGTTCTGAAGAAGCTACTAGTTATGATTAGTGGAAACATGCAATGCAAAAGGAATATGATGCTCTCATAAAAAATGGCACATGGAGACTAGTGGATCCTCCTGTTGGCATCAAACCTATTGGTTGCAAGTGGATTTATAAAACTAAGTATAAAGCTAATGGTTCACTAGACAAACACAAGGCAAGACTTGTATCAAAGGGATATGTACATAAAGAGGGTATTGAATATACAAAGATATTGACTCCTACAACTAAATGGGGCACCATTAGATCTTTGTTTGCTATTGCAGCACAGAAAGAATGGAAAATTCATCATATGGATGTCAAAACTACTTTTTTAAATGGAGATTTGAAAGGAGATGTTTACATGTTTCAACCAGAAGGTTTTTCGCTAAATGGAAATAGTAAAAGGTTTTCAAACTAATTAAGTCTTTGTATGGCTTGAAACAAGTGCCATGAGCATGGTATGAGAAACTAATTGAACATCTTCTAAAGTTAAGTTATAAACATTTTGACCTAGATGATGCAACTCTTTTTGTTAAGAAAGTTGGAAGATCAGTTGTATATATAGTTGTATATGTTGATGATTTGATGATCATAGGAAACAATGATGAATATATATCATCTATTAAGAAGGAACTGGAAAAGGTTTTTAATATGACAGATTTAGGTTTACTTCATTATTATCTTGGAATTGAAGTTGATCAAAAAGAACAACATATTTTCATCTCTCAGAAGAATTATGTTGGCAAGTTATTGAACAAATATAGTATGATGGATTGTAATCCCATTGCTACACCAATGGAGCAGAATTTGAAACTTACTTTAGAAGAAGGAAAATCATTTGAATATCCAACAAAGTGTAGGCAACTTGTTGGAAGTTGGATTTATTTATCTATTACTCATCTTGATATAACATTTGCTATAGGAATACTTTCCAGATTTATGCATCATCCTTGTGAGGGGCATTGGGTAGAAGCAAAAAAAGTACTGAAATATTTAAATGGAACCCAAACTTACAACATCAAATATAACAAATTTTTAAACTTCCATCTTGCTGGTTATTTAGATTCTGATTTTGATGGAGATAAAGGGAATGGAGTCTCTACTTCTGGCTATTTGATGAATCTTAAATTAGCAGCCATTAGTTGGAGATCATGCAAGCAATTTGTTCCTGCTGATTCTACCACTGAAGTTGAATATGTTGCAGTAGCTCAAGCCACTAACAAAATCATTTTGCTTGAGAAAATACTTGAAGATTTGCAGGAGAAACAAAAATCTTCAACTCATTTATTTGTTGATAACTCTTTCGAAATTCAATTTGCCAAGAATCCAAAGTTTCATGATAGAACCAAACATATTAACACCAAGTATCATTTGATTTGACATCATGTAGATGCCAAAAAAATCACCTGACACATTGTCCAACATTAGAACAAATTGCAGATATCTTTACTAAAGTGCTCGGACGTGAAAAGTTCTAAAAATTTAGATCTTTACTTGGTATGTTAGATGCCCCTTCAGATTAAGGGGGGAAATGTTGTAATCCTTTGAGATTTCTGTATAGTTAGGGATTTAGTTATAAATTCGGTATTTCTAGTTATAACCATTTCATTTATTATTTTCAAGTATAAATGTAACCTTCATTGAATGATATAATATATAGATCACAACGTTTGAATCAATGGAATTGTCAAGACTTCTTATCACAATAGATCAATCCATTTTGCTTCCCAATGAATGCTGACATGCTTCCCATTAAAAAAATAATCTTTGTGTCTCCAACATCCCCCGTAAAAAAACATTTAGAGCTTAAATCCTAGGTGAATAATGAATGAAAAGGTAGTTACCAAGAACTGATAACCGTAACTATTTCTTGATTTAACTATAACGTTTCAATAAATTAAATGAATCATTAATGAAGTTAGAATAAAAATATTCTAATAATTGGTAAATTTTATATTGATATTTTAGGGATGTTACAGTAAAAAAACATTCGTCATCTATGAGAAACTAAAAGGGTTGATGATAAAAATCACTCTCTTAAAATGTCTTGCATATAATCACACTATATAACAATTTAACAATTTCAAAACAACTATTACAATACTAGCCTTCCTTATATTATAACTCATTAGAAGAAGTAAATGACTTTCACCATTGTATTATGTATTGTATGGAAACATGAGACAATACCTTAAATTACAATTGGAGATAAAATTTGCTTATATAAATGGAATTAAGGTTATTTGTGATTAGAAAACATAAAGCCGCATCAACAATAACAAGTAACGACATTGTTTTTCTTATAAATATTATTATATCATGATGAGATCAATTTATAAAATTTAAATAATTATAATATTGATTAATAGTTGTAATAATATATCATGTTAACAAGGATGATAATTATGACCATTAAATTTTGTGTAGATTTAATTTAATTTACCTAGTTGGTCAAGAAACTGCATTTTCATTTTTCCAAATTCTATTTCTATATTTAAAGAATCATGTTCCTCGATCATTGTGATTCGATGAGAAAAGAAATTAGAAAGGTTGCAACACATATTTTGAAACTAAAATATAATATAGGTGTGTATAAGCCAATCCAAGAGGAAATTCTTATTATCTCTCCCTAGCCACACATTTTGAAACTAAAATTTAATGTAGGTGTGTATAAGACAATCCAAGAGGAAATGCTTATTATCTCTACCTAGCCAAAGATAATGCAATCAAGAACTATCATGCTATAGAGATTGAGCTTGGAAAAATACCTGAAACACCACCATACAAAAAGTTGTGAAAAGACAAAAGGCACACATTGTAGATACGATTTCCCAATGCCACCCATGAGAAGCAATAAAATTCTTGAACCAATTGGCTTAGTAGATGACACATTAAATGAAAAAGTGAAATTGATATTTCACATCTTAAAAAAGAAACAATATTACAACAACAATATATTTGACCATTTTTTGGACGAATTATATTTATCTCAAACTAATTACATCTTAGCAATACAAAGTAAATTAGTAGCTAAATTAAACTAAACAACAGGAAATGCTAGCTATGCAGCCTTATTAATATCACGTGCTAAAAAAAAAATCATAATTCATTTTATATGACATTTTTTTAATTAATCAATTTAATTAAAATGATATAAAGAGCATAACTGCTTTTGAGATAAAAATAAACCTTTGATTTTAAGAGAAATTCTTCGGCGTAAATCACAAGATTAATCATTTGTCGACGCATTCCAACAAGTGTGGTTCATCATTAGGACAAGTTGAAGAAACAGATCGAATTTAGCATGTTAAATAGTCTGAGCTGATGCAAGAGCATTCAACCCAAGGGAAATTATTGTAAATAATAGACATAGGGGGTCAAGCATTTCTAGAATTAGTTTCCTAAATTCCAATTCAGTTTAATATCTAGGCTTTTAAGTGCGATTAGTTAGATATTCTCAAAATAAATAAATAAAACTAGGAGAGCTTTTAGGCATAAAAAGAATGGATGTGGATCATTAAGTGATAAGGAAGCTTTTCTATTTTAGAACAGGGAAGAAGATGGAATAAAGCATCAAGATGCTTTTTGCCATATGTCTGCATTGCATGTAGAGTTTTAGAGCTTTTAGTTGAGTGATTTTAAATTATGCTAAGTTTTATAAATTATGAAGCCTCAAAGGCATTGAAGATCAGAGGGAGTGAGAGTGAGGATGAAGAATGAGAGGCCATGAATAGGCCATGATTTCTCTTGTAAATATTTATTTCTTAATTAATTATTTCAGTGATTTTGTGTGCATATATATTGTCTGGAATTTTCAGAGCTTTTAATATTTATCAGGGATGATACCTTGTTAATGTGTATGCATGTATTCAATAGTTATCGCATTGTGTGTTGAAATTGGTATCAACAGAGATGAATGTGTAAAAGCATTGGCTGACTAACCAATTGTTCAAGATTAGAGGGCGCAGTCAAGTTATGAATCGAATCCTGAATGAAGTGATTAAATTGTATTTTGATATGATGGGTGAAATTGAATGAGGTTGTTGATTTAAGGCGCAAGCTTTCATATGCATGAGTGAACGCATATGAAAGCAGAGGTACTTTAATGGGGTTTGAATGTTGAAATAATTTGATTATGGATTCATATTTCTAAATCCTATGAGCTTCTGATTTGAAAAGTTGAGATTGCCAGATTTAGTTTATTGGGAAAATTGAGGAAATGCATTCTTATATGTGTGGTGATTAGAAGATCTTGGGTATTGTAGCCGTGGCTTGCATCAGGTGGTATCAGAGCTAGAATGCTCTATTGAAGATGTTTTTGTTTTTAGTACAGTTGAGAATTGAAGTGTGTTTTTTTGAAATGTGGTGAATAGTTGAAATAAAGACCAGATTTTTAAATTTGATGTGCAAGCATACATAAGTGAAGAAGATTGCAGCAGTGGAAAGAAGACAAGATTAGGCAAGATCTTAGAGGTGAGATTATTTTCTGATTTGAAATTTGTGGTTGCAGAGAAGGTGGCAGTGAACCTGGCATTTAGCTGAAGGCTGGATAAGGAGGACACGTGCAGTGTCATGAAGAAGAAGGTGAGTTGAAGAGATAGCCTAGAGAGAGCAGAGGAGTGCTCAAGAGGTTCCAGAGGCAGTGAACCAAGTACTTACCAAAAGACCAGATCCGGAGGGAAGGATTGGTGAGGTAAGTTGCAGCAAAAGATATTGTTGTTGCAGAGGCTAGTACAACTCATGGTGAGTGAGAAACTCAGGAGGAAGCAGTCTGCCAGAAGCAGAGGGAGTTTTTATAGAGGAGGAAGAGGTTCAGATAAATGCCATAGAGATGAGATGACTGCAGGAGTTCGAGAAAGCAAGATTGCAGAAATAAAGGCACAGTTGTAGGTACTGGAAGAATGGCTACAAGAGTGGGAAAAGTAGAAAGGAAAATGGATTTTTCCACTAAAGGGAAGGAGAGTGATTTGGAGACAATTGCAGAGGAAGTTGAGACAAATTCTGATTGCCTTGTTGGAAAAGGGGCTTAGAATTCTTGTGCCAGAGATGAAATTAGAAGATTCCACATGCAGATCTGATCAAAGGGAAGTGTTGAAGGAAGCAGTCAAGACTAAAAAGTCTTGTGATTTAAAGACTAATGAATTGTGCATGTTTGCAGGTACAGAACAGGGAGATGAACAAGCTTTATAATTTGTCCAAGAAGAGTTGAATCTGAAGGCTTTTCAAATTGATGTTAAGAAAATGAAGACGAAGGAGTCTAATCAGAATATTGGACCAGCTGATGATTGGTCAAAAGTTGTTGAAGGTATAGAAAATTGTGTGAAGTTTCCAAGTTCTACTCCTAACGAAATTGTTGAATTGTATAGAAAACTAGATCTACAGAGAAGACAGTTGGAAAGACAGAGGACTTATGTGCAGCTGGTGAATGCAAATCAGCATACTGATGTGCTGACAGAGGAGTCGGGAAAGAACTCAGAGCAGCATAGTGAAGTGTTGCTAGAAAAAGTTGAGGAGACATCTCAACCAGAGGAAAAAGTTGCAGAGGAAATTGTAGGGGACAAGCAAAGGAATGTTGCAGAGGGATAGGAAGTTTGGGAGGCAACAACATCCATAGTCACAGCTATAGCAACATGTGGGGTGACATTTATGGTGGCAGTTGAGACAACATTGATAGCAGCAGAAGAGGCACTGATGCCTTATATTTTTTATTCTAACAATTGTTTTGTGAGTACATGTTTTATTGAAAATGCTGCAGAAATTCTATTAGACAGAGAAATTAAAATGATGAGGCGGATGATGATGAAGGAATCCCGAAAGATACCAGTAGCAGTGAAACAAAGGAGAAGCAGCAAAAGGAAGACAACAGAAGATTGCGAGAGTGTAGCTAGTGGAGCAATGCAGCATAAGGTGTGGAGACTTGGAGAAGAACAACAGACAGAAGCAGCGACAAATGGAAAGTTGCAACACAAGATATGGAATCCAGGCAAACGTAGATCTGAACACATGATGAGGAGATCATGAAATTTTTCTACCTTGGGAGTCTGATGCAGGAGCATTCAGCCCAAGGGAAATTATTGTAAATAATAGACATAGGGGGTAAAGCATTTCTAGAATTAGTTTCCTAAATTCCAATTCAGTTTAATATCTAGGCTTTTAAGTGTGATTAATTAGATATTCTCAAAATAAATAAATAAAACTAGGAGAGCTTTTAGGCACAAAAAGAATGGATGTGGATCATTAAGTGATAAGGAAGCTTTTCTATTTTAGAACAGGGAAAAAGATGGAATAAAGCCTCAAGATGCTTTTTGACATATGTATGCATTGCATGTAGAGTTTTAGAGCTTTTAGTTGAGTGATTTTAAATTATGCTAAGTTTTATAAATTATGAAGCCTCAAAGGCATTGAAGATCAAAGGGAGTGAGAGCGAGGATGAAGAATGGGAGGCCATGAATAAGCCATGATTTCTCTTGTAAATATTTTATTTCTTAATTAATTATTTCAGTGATTTTGTGTGCATATGTATTGTCTGGAATTTTCAGAGCTTTTAATATTTATCAGGGATGATACCTTGTTAATGTGTATGCATGTATTCATAGTTATCGCATTGTGTGTTGAAATTGGTATCAACAGAGATGAATGCGTAAAAGCATTGGCTGCCTAACCAATTGTTCAAGATTAAAGGGCGCATTCAAGTTATGAATCGAATCCTGAATGAAGTGATTAAATTGTAATTTGATATGATGGGTGAAATTGAATGAGGTTGTTGATTTAAGGCACAAACTTTCATATGCATGAGTGAATGCATATGAAAGCAGAGGTACTTTAATGGGGTTTGAATGTTGAAATAATTTGATTATGGATTCAGATTTCTAAATCCTATGAGCTTCTGATTTGAAAAGTTGAGATTGCCAGATTTAGTTTATTGGGAAAATTGAGGAAATGCATTCTTATATGCGTGGTGATTAGAAGATTTTGGGTATTGCAGGGCTGGCTTGCATCACTTACCCTAAGAACGCTTTTCATCATGAGCAGAGACTCCAACGGCTATCTTGACTAACGACTAATTTTGACTTTAGGATGAGAGTCAATATTTAATGGAAATTAGTTAAATTATGTGAATATATAACAATATAAAATAATTTAAAAAGTGTTAAAGGTTAGTTAAAAAGTTATTAAAAATTATAATTT
>APFE030935284.1:1626-49569 GCA_000404065.3 Pinus taeda | reverse complement strand
AAAAGGAAAAAAACATATATATATATAGTCAAAATGAGAGACCCTTGGAGGAAGGAGAAGGCAAAATGCCAAGGAAAAACAACAACATAAAGGGGAACCAACGGAAGCAAGAAAGGGCAAGACTAGGAAGAAAGGGCTGGGATCCAGTAGCTACTAATCTTCCAGCCGTCATCTCTATTGAGATTGCTCGGCCTTATTTCAATTTCAATAGCTTCCTTGAATTTACGGTGACGGAACTGAGCAACCCTAGCAATAACCTTCGCCTCCTCAATACACACATGATGCTTGGTCTTTTCCGCATGCTCTGCTAACGCTAAGGACTTGGTTCTTCCATGTCTTAGGTCTACTGCATGTTTGCTAATCCTTTGATGGATAGAGCGACCTATTTCCTCGATATAGGGGGTCCCACAAGAACAGGGGATCAAGTAGACACCCTTCATATCTTTAGGATCAATGGGATCTTTCACGGATCTGAGGGATTTGTGAATAGTGTTGAGGGGCCTGAAGGTTGAGGGAATATCATACTTCTTAAGAATCCGAGCAATCTTGTCAGTGGTTCCCTAGACATAGGGAAGATGGACCCCTAGTCGGTGCTCTTTAGGTTTTTTTTTATTAACGAGCTTTTAGAGGCTTTTAGGAATGCTTTATGACCTAGGTGCCTACTATAGCCATTCTCCATAAAGACATTAAGGAGATGGGATTTCTCTTTATCGAAGCTCTCCCTATGAGAAATCCTGAGTGCTCGAGTAGCGAGTGTGTTAAGAACACCCAACTTTTGAGCAAGGAAATGATGGGAATCCGCATGAAGATACTCCTCAGTATACGTTTTTTTCCGGAATACTGAGTGCGAGAGGGAACAATCATTATTCTTCGATATAAGAATATCCAAGAAAGGGAGGCAACCATTGACCTCTTTTTCCATAGTGAAATTAATGGCAAAGGACTGACAGTTGAGGTGGTTGAAGAAGAGATCTAACTCCTTCAAGCCATGGGACCAGATGACATTAGTGTCATCTACATACCTTTTCCACAGTTTGGGAAGGAGACGAGCTGAGGCTGAAGCTCTGGCCTCAAAATCTTCCATAAAAAGATTCACAACAATAGGGGATAGGGGTGAGCCCATGACAACAGCACAGGTTTGTTCAAAGAACTCACCCTCAAAACAAAAGAAAGTGGAAGTGAGACAAATCTCAACGACATGCACGGTATCAAGATCTGTTAGGCGATAGATCACTACCATGGCTTCCTTGACAATAGGCCTCAGGGGGGATAAAGAAGGGACCCCCTGAGGCCTATTTTCAACACCATTGGTGGCCCGACCTACCTTCCAGCCAAGTTCCTTGCCCTTAAGCTCAAACCCCTCGTTGGCCATACAGAGTCCTTCGTAAAAGACTCTGCTTCCTTCGTTAAAGAGCTTAAGGACATAAGGCTTGACCCAGAAGACATTCTCATGAGCTTTGATGTGGTATCCCTTTATACTTGTATCCCTATAAAGGAAGCCATGGCAGTGATCTATCGCCTAATAGATCATGATACCACGCATCTTGTTGAGATCTGTCTCACTTCCACTTTCTTCTGTTTTGAGGGTGAGTTCTTTGAATAGACCTGTGGTGTTGCCATGGGCTCACCCCTATCCCCTATTGTTGCGAATCTTTTTATGGAAGATTTCGAGGCTAGAGCTTTAGCCTAAGCTCGTCTCCTTCCCAAGCTGTGGAAAAGGTATGTAGATGACACTAATGTCATCTGGTCCCATGGCTCGAAGGAGTTAGATCTCTTCTTCAACCACCTCAACTGTTAGTCCTCTTCCATTAAGTTCACTATGGAAAAAGAGGTCAATGGTTGCCTCCCTTTCTTGGATATTCTTATATCGAAGAATAATAATGGTTCTCTCTTGCACTCAGTATTCCGAAAAAAAACACATACTGAGCAGCATCTTCATGCGGATTCCCATCATTTCCCTGCTCAAAAGTTGGGTGTTCTTAACACACTCGCTACTCGAGCCCTGAGGATTTCTGATAGGGAGAGCTTCGATAAAGAGAAATCCCATCTCCTTAATGTCTTTATGGAGAATGGCTATAGTAGGTGCCTAGGTCATAAAGCATTCCTAAAAGCCTCTAAAAGCTCGTTAATCAAAAAAGAACGTAAAGAGCGCCAGCTAGGGGTCCATCTTCCCTATGTCCAGGGAACCACTGACAAAATTGCTCGGATTCTTAAGAAGTATGATATTCCCTCAACCTTCAGGCCACTCAACACTATTCACAAATCCCTCAGATTAGTGAAAGATCCCATTGATCCTAAAGATATGAATGGTGTCTAATTGATCCCTTGTTCTTGTGGGACCCCCTATATCGGGGAATCAGGGTGCTCCATCCATCAAAGGATTAGTGAACATGCAGCAGACCTAAGACATGGAAGAACCAAGTCTTCAGCGTTAGCAGAGCATGCAAAAAAGACCAAGCATCGTGTGTGTATTGACGAGGCCAAGGTTATTGCGAGGGTTGCTCAATTCCATCACCGTAAATTCAGGGAAGCTATTGAAATTGAAAGAAGGCTGAGCAATCTCAATAGAGATGACGGCTGGAAGATCAGTAGTTGCTGGATCCGAGCCCTTTCTTCCTAGTCTTGCCCTTTCTTGCTTTCGTTGGTTCCCCTTTATGTTGTTGTTTTTCCTTCAAACCTTGTCTTCTCCTTCCTCTTAGGGTCTCTCATTTTGACTCTCTTCTCTCTCTCTCTCTCTCTCTCTCTCTATATATATATATATATATATATATTTTAATATCGCTCACTTGATTTATTTATTTTAATTAATTAATTTTTATTTTTTTTGTTGCCACTTAATTTAGTTATTCTAATTAATTTATTAATTCCATTTAATTTTCATTTTCATTATTATATTATTATTATATTATTATTTGTTAATTATTATTTTATTATTATTATTATTTATTTATTTATTTTAAAATGAAATCATTTTTTTTTACCTTTTAACTTTTCTTAATACTTATATATTATTATTTTATATGTATTTTCATTCTATTTGATTCCAAATAATTTTCTAAACTACCTTTTGTATAATATATTATATATATATATATATATATATATATATAGATATATATAATATTTATATATAATATATATATATATATAGTTATATATATATTATATTATTATATATATATATTATATATAATTAATTTATACTTTAAGTCCCATTTAACTATCAAATTATAATTTTTAATAACTTTCTAACTAACCTTTAACACTTTTTAAATTATTTTATATGGTTATATATTCACATAATTTAACTAATTTCCATTAAATCTTGACTTTGGTCCTAAAGTTAAAATTAGCCGTTAGTCAAGATAGCTGTTGGGGTCTCTGCTCAGAGTATTTAACATGCTAAGCTAGATTTGTTTCTTCAACTTGTCCTGACGATGAACCACACTTGTTGGTTCGAAACGTGTTGACAAATGATTTATCTTGTGATTTACGCCGAAAAATTTCTCTTAAACTTGATATGGATCACAGAAGCCTCAATTCAACAACCTTTGATTTGTAAATACTTTTAAGAATATTCCGAAAAATTTATGGAGGTTAAATCTCTAGTATTTGTCTATTATATATATATATATATTAAAATTAGAATTATTGATATTACATATATGTGTGTGTGTGTGTGTGGAAAGGAAGCACAGAAATCCGAAATAGTTCCCCACATTTTGTTAATAGTAGATTTTGTAAACTGTTAGCTTTGATTATAGATTTGTGTCCGAGGAAATTAAATTATTATTATTATCTAATTTTAAGGTCACGTTTTCACGTAACGATTTAACTACTAAGTCAATGAAGGCATACATACTCTACCCCTTAGAAAGAAACACATACACTTAACCATTAGACCTACTCAAGCTATATAATAAATTCCATAATTACTGACAACTACCAACCATTGAAAAAACTCCACATCTAACCTTAAATTATTGAAATAACTCTTAAGACTTTTTTTTATTTTTTTTTTATTATAAAATGATTTGAATAATTATAAATATTTATTTTTAATTTTTTATTATAACTATTATATAAAAATTTGTTAAACCCTTTTAAGTAAAGTGCACATATATCTTTTAATATTGATATCAAAGAAATAATTTCAAAGTAGTTCTTATCTTAGAGATTTTAGGGGATCATATTTGGTTGCGACATTCAATGGGAAACCTTTCTCGTTTGCCGAAAAATGAGTTTAAGAGTTTAGTGAGATTTAATTATCAGCTTAGATTTGAAGATTTAAAAATATTGTAAATAAAGTAAATTGAGATTATAAATGTATTTATCAAAAATGAAAAATTCGGGATTATTATAGTATGATGAAGTATGATGTTAAATTTTGAATTTAAAATACATTTTTGAAAGTAAATCTATATTAAAATTTTATTAGTTTTATATTAAAAATTAATCATAATATTTAATATTAATTACAAGATTTTATAAAATATGAATTATGAACATTTTATTAATTATATTTTTTTTATTTAAAACAAAAGATTTTTGGTAGGAAAATCACGCATGAGGAGAATTTTTTTTGCCAATGCCTCTTGAAACCAACAAGCGTACTCATCATCGGAAGAGCATGAAAGAGGGAAACCATGCAAAGGCTTAACTAGAGAGGCAATGTAGGAGACATTTAATTTTCAAGTTAACAACTATATTTTAAAACAATATTTTATTTATAAAATATATAAATATATTTGATAGTGTTAAAATTAGTTAAAATCTACAATTCTAGAAGTACAGATTTCCATAATTTTCTTATTGCTGATTTACCAAAAAAAAAAAAAAAAAAAAATCCAAAAACAACTCAAAATTTAAAAGACCCTTGAAAATAATAATATTTAACTATAAAAAAACATTTAACAAAGACAGTTAAAGTGACCACAAAAACATATTTCATAGATAAATAAAAAACAAGAAAATGTATAATCAATCTATATATTTATAATAATATTTATTTTGAAATTATTAAATTACGATGTTAAATATAATGGAGAATTAACATATAGGAATAAGATATTATATTATATATTTTAATTCTGCTTCAAATATATTAATTTTTAAAATAGTTTTTTGTCTCCAACAATATTTATTGTAAAATTTTCTATCTTGTATTATAGATGGGGATTTGTTGACCATAAATACAAATGGTAAGAAATGAGTCTACTTGTTTCTAAGATTGTTATTGTTTATTTTCGTTATAAAACAATATTTCATATTATGTTCCACAGCTAAAGACTTTTCCATTATAATATCATGATTC
The DNA here is from genome assembly GCA_000404065.3 of Pinus taeda. NCBI lineage: Eukaryota > Viridiplantae > Streptophyta > Pinopsida > Pinales > Pinaceae > Pinus > Pinus taeda. Next base: position 44,255 of record APFE030935284.1, on the reverse strand, counting down.
TTTTACATAAATTGTAAATTAAATTTTTCTCCTAACATGAGACATCTTTAACTATTCTCCACATCTATTTAGACAAAATATACCTACCAACAAATTATAGGAGTTAAAATTGTGATAGATAGTCAGCTTGTCACATGTATGTATGTATATATATATATATATATTTCATACCAAAATCACATTATAATTCCATCAAATCTTTAACCTTGCAAAGTTATAGGATTTAAAGTTGTGATGCATATTCAACTTTCTTGGCATTGGTGGCTTTTGATGCTTTTCTTTTAAAGTTAATTAAATCTTAGTATTTACAAATATGTGAAGAGCATATTTTAATAAAACCACTAAAACCACTATTTGATTGTTAGGAATATGCCCATAATTTATTCTTTATTCATCTACCTAGTATTGAAAGGTTATAACTACTGTTTCATTTAATATTTGTATTAATTTAATATTTGTATTAATGATTATTCACCATGAGCATAGTGAAGTAAATTATAATTTATTTTTATTTATGAATTATATTTGAAATGTTAATTATGTAATTTGGATTTTGTGGGGTTATTATCTAAAAAAATCTTGGAAAATTTGAACAATGAGAGAATAAGAAAAGTTGTAGTCTAACAAGTTTACGTTTTTGTCCTGAAAATTATGGAAATTTCGTCAATATTTTAATAAATTCCGACATGAATTTTTGTAAATCCAAGTTATAGTTGTCAAAGTTCAAGATCAACATCGATGCCCTGGGTTGTTTATGGTGTTGAATCCATTTCCACCATCAAAAACATGATTTAAAAATTCTCTACAAGATTTGTTGAATTTTTTTTACTCGGATCCCCGGCCACTTTTGACTATCCATGCAATTCCTCTGCCTCAGTAGACTTGTCCATAAGAAAATACACACATAAGTTTTTTTCTTAAAATAGGGGAAATAATTACTTCTACATTGTGGTGGACGAATTATTTTCACAAAGTGAGGCTTGTTATTTTTAGGCTTTTTTAGTTACAATACCATGGGTAGATAACATAGGTGGATTCCATGGGTCAATAACTTGGGTGGATGCCACATTTCTCTTTGAGTTAGAATACTACTGGTAAATACCATGGGTAGATACCATAGGTCGATACTATGGGTAAATACCATGGGCCAATACTATGGGTGCATGCTGCTTTCCATTTGGATCGGTCCTCCACCCTTAGGAAATAATGGTCCCCATTGCATGAAGTTTCCTTGAGATAAACCTTTGTTGAATAGGTGCATAGTTGTGGGTTTGTGGATGATCCAAAACCAGGTGTTGTTGTAGACAAGGGTTTTGCATGGTTGACCCATAACCCGAGGTTTTTGAATGACCCATAACCATGATGAAAAAAGATCTAATGATAGAGATACCCTATAATTCTTGTATGTCAAGTGTGATAATGATATGTGCAGCCTAGAAAATGGACTTTAATGGTAAGGGTTTTGTGTGATTGACCCATAACCATGGGTTTATTGGTGACTCATAACCATGATGAATGAAGGTCTGAGGATAGAGATATCCTATAATTATTTTGGGCCAACTCTGAGACTAATGATGCATGGTATATCAAATGGACCTCATGATAGTTCATTATTTTTGTTGGTGTAGATTACTAATGAAACTTGTTGAAATGGTTGTTGTTAATTTATTTGTTGTGTATGAAAGTTTTGTTGTGGCATCAATTGTTGAGAGGTGTCGTGAGAATGTTTTTTTTTGTTTTGGGCTTTGTATTGACTGTGTTTTTGCATGATGCAAGAGTTACATTTGGTGGGGTGCCTATACAAGCATCTTATGTCCAACCACATTCATGTTGACTCTTAAGAAATCCTCTTTACTTATATCATTTTTTTGCAACACCTGATTATTATGTATGATTGTAGAACCCATAAGTTGAGTCATTTCGACACATTTACATAATAAACGTTTCTCATTTTGATGGCTTGGTGCTCAAGAACTTCATTTTTCAGTTAAACTAACTATTAGGATTGTAGAATTATTTGTGATTGCCTTAATTGTTTGAGCTTTATGTTGTTGACCAATATTTTGATCACTAACTTCCTATTTCACAATAAATGATTGTTACTGTGATATTCTTGTGTTTACTACCATCTATTTTTCTAAAGCTACTCTACAAACCCATGGATGATGTTGACAATAAAATTGAGAAGTTCCTCTATTTTGCAGCATCATCTTGTGGTCTCTTAGATAAATTTCACAAATCACAGTTAGGAATGGCCTTAATATTTGATAATTGAGGTGGGGGCCCTTGAGGTTGCATCCTACCTTGAGAATGCATAACTAAGTTTGTTTGTGAATCCTGAATTGGTGGCTTAACTGTAATTGATTAGATGATGCCTTGTGATATTGTATAAGGGTGTGATGAATAATGCCCATACATTGAAAAATATGATGGTGCAACCTACCTATATTTTTGTTGTTGCTGGAAAGATCAAGTAGAGAAAGATGCCCCAACATTGTGGACAATGACTCAGAAATTCTTCAGTCTATGGTGGAACCATCGATGAAGAAGTGATACAGGATAGGGAGCTATGATAGTACTCTAGGCATACTAAAAAACTTTAAATTATTGAATGAAATATCTAATATTTGCATATCAAAAACTTTTTATAATTCCCACGGAAGCTTCCAGGAAAAATTGTTGTGAGAGAGATATAAAAACATAACATTAGAAAGTTTTCCTATCGACCTAGGAATCAAATCGTTGAGGTAGAACTCCTTGAAGTTTGATAGCTAACCTAACAAAGTAGGAATGGATTCATTTATCATATTATTGGACATTGAAAATATCTGCAAATTGACCAAACTTCCAAAAGAAGTTGGAAGAAGCCCACTCAATTTATTTTCCTAAAGGCAAAAAGAAATCTCAGAGAAGTGGTCTTTAATGGGCCTCCAAATTAGATGCAAATTAAGGCCCATTTGACCATCCTTCGACATGTTTAACCTCTCTCTTTGCATTTGATATCATATTTTTAAGCTATAATGCGTTCATTAAGAAGGTTAGAGATAATTACATATTATGTGCCTAATATTATTTATTTTTGCAGAATATTATGTAAATTCTGAATGAGATAATATAGGGACTTTATTCCTACTACAGCATGGACCAAGATTGGATAATAAATGAAAACGATATTATGAAATTATTGAACATATTCTAGAGATCTAGTGATTGAGAAAATCTACGAATGTGCTCCTGGTCATTTGATGAAGATTCCTTCTATTGGGAACCCAATCCACTTTTTGAGGGATTTTGGAGGGGAAAGCTACCTCCTTTCAAGGAGGGTTCTTCCCCATCAATTTTTGTAAGTACCAATTCAAATTTTCCTTGGGCAGATGTTGGGCCATGGAAAAGGTATGTTTTATCCTCATATTAGCTTCATTAATCATTTTTCTTTATGTGTTTATCTTCTTTTTAGGAATAAATATAGAAGAAACAATTGCAAAAGTTGGATGAAATTGATCATTAAGAAAATTGGGTAAATTTGGGCATGAAAAACTAACTTTCGCTATCTTTATATGCAAGAACATGAATTGAACAATTGTTGTTCAAACGATAGAACAACAAAGACCAAGAAAGGAAAAGGACAACATCTTGATTAAGAAGGACAACGGAAGACTAGGAGAACAAATTCTATTGTGTGAGGAAATTAGATTATCAGTTGCAAAATTCTCAGGATCTCTTGATCCTGATGATTCACTTCTATCTATTTGTCTTTCCTAGGTTATATAAAGCCACTAGGTGAAACGAACAGCTAGTTAGAAATTTCAAGATTGTAAATATTCATTTTTGACGCATATTACTTTCATTATTGTGACGTTGTACCTCTATTATCAAGTTTAATGAAGAATACTATTTTTTTATCTATAATCGCATTGTGAGTGTCTTTTGGCAGTGACTTTTGGAGACTTTGGGCCTAGTCGATAGGAGATTTACTGCTTTAATTGTGTCATATTTATTTCTGTTTATTTTGACAATTGTTTATTACTGTTAGTTAATGAAATTAGAATTATTCTTATTGTTGTGAGTATTGATTATTACAATTTTATTTTTCCATTCAAACTAGACTCTAGATCTTGCTGTGTTTTACATCTGCATGTTAATCTTGAACAAATTGATCAGGCTAGTTTAAGTATTAGATTGTTGTTCATTATGAAGAAGTGTTACCAGAGATCTTAAGATTACAGTTGATTACTTTCTGTGAGATGTTTGAATAGTTATTTGTTGTTCATTTGTTGTAGCTTTCCTTCATGCTAAATGAATTATTGTCTATAATAGTTAGATTTGCTAAGAGTGATTCCTTTTACTTGCATTCCAATTTAGTTCTCTCCATAATAGATTAAAGTAGATTTGAAAATGATTTAAAGATTTATTTTAGAATTGTTTTGGATTGAACTTCAAGAATTAGATATTAATCATTGCAATTATTCTCAATCATTTGATTATGAATCAATCTCTGAATTCACTTGCATAGACAATGCTGAACACTCTTGAAATAAGCATACTTTCCCTAGTTTGATAACTAATGTAGGTATTAAGTTTTCTTTTAATATCATCTTAATGAACCAACATTTTGGCGTTGTTTTTCGGGAGAGTGTTTCAAAGTGATTTCTTTTTATTTTGTTGTAAAATAATTGTGTTTTATAAACAGGAGGTAAGAACTTGCGTAACCAACAAGTAACGTGCTTCCTCATTAGCCTGATTTTCATCAAATGCATAGAGGTTAAATAAGAGTAGGAGTTTTTTTGTGAATGACTAGGAATAAAAATATAGAAAAAGATCAGAACCGCCCACCTAAATTCACAAAACCCAAGGTATTAATAAACCTTAGGAAGTCAACATTTATAAATGAAAGCATAAGAAAAGAAGAATCTCAGGCATCAGTAGGGCCCCAGACTATATTTGGAAAAAGCCCTACTATAATCTCTTAGGCAGCAGGCTCACCATTTGCAGCCTACGCTAAGTTTCATAGCCAAATTGGAGGATCTGAATAGAGCTTTCAGGTTAGAAAAATTTACATTTGGATCCTTTACAAGAGGGAAAATCGTGCAATATAAGAGAAGGATAGGGAGAAGCCAGTGGAACCGCTAAGGCAGCGCCACAGTTGTCTCAACTAGGATCTCTTATGATCCCAGATCTGGGTAGTTTCACAAAACCACTTCAAATTGAGAATAATCCACTTACTCAGATAGCATCTCCTAAAATCCCCAAAGGATATTGGCACATTTTCAACCAAATGGCGAACCAAGTACCTCAAGGGCAGACCTTGACATTGGAATACCCCATAGTAGACCCAGGAGCCAATGCCCTGATGAAATTTATTCCCTTGCAAAACATCCCAACCTTTCATGGAATGACCACAGAGGATCCAAATGCTTTCTTATTCAACTTTGACATCTTATGGAGAGGATATAATTATATCACTGACCCTAAAAAACTGAAACTATTCCCTTCTACCCTAAAAGGAGCAGCTTTGAGGTGGTTGCACTTTTAACTCTTCGGATGACATGGAAACTTATTTTCTCACAATATATGAGGACTATTGTAGTACTAGGGAACTAAAAGATGAAATATTTAAGGTGCCTACAAAGGATAATGAAATTCTAGAGGAATATGTTGAATGGTTTCACTACAATTTATAGAGATCCCCTCACTCCACATTACCAAAAGAAGTTGTGAAAGCCATCTTAGTTAAAGCAATGAAACATGAATGGATAGAAACTTTAAATTCGATGGGGAAGGGAGACATTTCTGAAGAGGATTATGATGAAATCATTCGCTTATGTATCAGGTGTTCGCGAGGTAGGACACGCACCGGGTCAGGTAGTATATATCTTATGACTAGAGGAATCAAACCATATGATGGAGACATAAAAAGAATGGAAATCAGTAACCTCCTAGAGGAATTAAAGACGAACATCCTGGGCACCCTTACAATGTTGTTGGATGTCCTACAGGCCAAATAGAAACAAGCCTTAGCATAACAGAACTTGGCGATTTTTTCCCACGCTACTGGAAGAAGCACAATAAATGGGAGTGTCCATTGGACATGGTCCAGACATGCTCTATCTACACCAAGGACCATGCCATTGAGTAGTGCCCATGACTTCTAGGGCTAAAAGTAGTTTTTAAAGAAGCAAAAGAAGAGACAGAACAAGTATACTTAATGAACCAACATCGAAAGTGGCAAGGCTAACCCATAGGTATGTCACAAGACCCATTTCAGTTCTTTCCTTCTTCACCATTTAATCAACAACAGAATTCCGAAACAACATGGCAAGGTCAATCACCTTTCTCGAATTGGCAGTGCCAACAATTTCCTATGTCATCTTGGCCAACTCAGTGCTTTCCGGCTAATGGTTGGCCGCATTCTCCTTTTACTCATTTTTGGCAAAGTAATCCATACCCATCCTAGTGGTCTACCTCCATTTCACAAAATTTGAATTGGTCTTTGAACTGGCAGCAACCTCTAGGGATAACTAATATGCCTATGGGGATAGGTCCTCAACCCCAACCTACATTATCAACCATATATCCATTATAGAAAAATCCTCAGTCCCTTCTACATACCCAACTACCAGCTCAATCGAATTCAAATCCCAATAACGAATCGTTTCAGCTGGTGCAAATTGTTGAAAACTCAAACTATGAGACCAAACAAAAAGAATGCAATGAACTTAGACTGCGGAAGGATGCATTATCACTCCTGAGAAAGACATAAGCCAACCACCAATTGAGTTAAAAACCCCACCTGTACATACACAATCGACTGTGAATGACATAGAAACAAAACAAGGAGAAGACACAGTTGAGCATAAAGATCCTGAAAAAGTCGTAGTTACTTCTCTCTATTCCCTGAAAGATTAACAATACCTAAACTAGTTGTTTATCTAGACTTTGATCTTGTGGGGGAACTAAAAAATATTTCAATTAAACTTCCTCTTCTCCAGGCCATCCATGATATTGCTATTTATGCTAAAACAATTAAAGAACTATGTGTGAAAGCCTGTGAGGAAAGTAAAAGCTCCAACAACTATTCATGTTGTAGGGACCTTGTCTGATTCACTCTTGCCTGGGGAAACATTGATAAAATATGAATATCCTGGGAATTCCATAGTTACAGTCCAAATATATGATCGTTCCTTTCCAAACACACTAGTTGACTTGGGTGCAACCATTAACATATTAACCATGAAAACTTGTAAAACACTTGGTATCAAGGCTCTGGAACCAACCACCACCGTGCTAGAACTTGTTGATCATTTAGTGGTAAGACCAGAGGGAACTTTACAGGACATTATAGTTTCTGTTGATTCATGGGAGTACCCAGCGGATTTTCTCATCATAAACCCAAAAAGTCGATTAGATGGGCACCCTTTAATTTTGGGCCAAACTTGACTAGCAATAGTTGATGCTTAGATAGGTTGTCGTGAGGGAAGCATTATCATTGCTAAGGGAGACATTATAAAATAATGGTTCTATACCCTCCTGCCAGACCAAGTCAACCAATTGTGAAAATACATAAGTAACCATCCACATACCCGAAAGAAAGTATTCAATCACCACTTACAGTAGCAAAGCCACTTGAGTTGAAGAATCAAACTATAGATGATGTGATCATTAACTTTATTAATCAACCAACCACTTTGAATAATGTCAAAAGTCAAATGTTAAAATAAATTCTTGACAATGAAGCCTTGGAAGACACTTTGAAAGATATTGATGATCAACATATCCAAAAAATTGTCATTCATAATAGCAAGCTTATTGAAATTGAACCACAAAATATTTTTAACATTAATGATAGTTTGGACAGTGACAAATAGTAAAACTGCATTAACGTTCTGCAAAAATATAAAGGGTCTTTTTCTTGGGACTATCCAAACATGAAGGGCAGAGACCCACAATTATGTACGCATCATATCTACATTGAAAAGGATGCGAGTCCTATCTAGCAACGTCAATAGAGATTGAATACACATCTCAAAGATATTGTAAAATAAGATCAACAAAAGTTGCTTGATGTGAATTTTATTTATCATGTTTCGAATAGCAAGTGGGTCTCTTCGCTAGTAGTTGTTCCAAAGAAAAATGGGAAGTGGCGTATCTGTATGGATTGTCAAGAATTGAATAAAGCCACGTAGAAAGATCATTTCCATTTTCCATTTATTGATCAAGTCCTTGATACATTGATAGGAAAACAATTATTTTCCTTTTTAGATGGCTTCAGTGGCTATAATCAGATCCAAATCGCCCCTAAAGACCAAGACAAAACCACTTTTAGCTACTCGTGGGGTACATTCTCTTACAAAGTGTTACCATTTGGCTTATGAAATGCCCCAACTACGTTTTAGAGGGCCATACTAGGTATTTTTGTTGATCTGATAAATGAAGGACTTGAAGTTTACATGGATGACTTTACTTTGTATGGGGACAACTTTGATCAAGTTCTACAGACATTAGACAATGTTTTTGAATGATGTATCGCCACCAAGCTATGTTTAAGTAATGTCAAGTGTCACATGATGATGACAGAAGGTGTAATCCTAGGAAACTACATTCCTGCAGCTGAGATATAGGTAGATCCAGCAAAGATACAAGTAATTATCCTACTACCTACACCCTATACTCAAACGAAGGTGCGTAGCTTCCTTGGATATGCAGGGTATTATCACAGGTTTATAAAATAAAATTCACAAATTGTTGCACCTTTGTATGCTTTAACGAGAATTTTTTACTTTAAATGGTCTAATAAATGTGACACAACTTTTGTAGATTTGAAGAAATTAGTTTTGACGGCACCAGTATTACATGAACACAATTGGGAGCTTCCCTTTCACATCTAAATGGATGTGTCAGATGCAACAATAGGCACTCTCCTCAGCCAAGAGGAGGAAAGAAAGCCTTATGTTGTTTATTATATGAACAAAAATCTTATTGCTTCTGAACTTAATTATACCGTAATAGAAAAGGAATTTTTAGCTGTCATTTATGCCATAAAAAAATTTAGACATTATATAGCTGGTTATCAATTTTTTCTATATATTGACCATTCTACCATTAGATACTTAGCTAACAAACCCATTACAAATGTTCGAGTGACTCATTGGTTGTTACTTTTGCAGGAGTTTGATATCACCATTGAAGACCGTCTAGGGACCGAAAACCTAGTCACAGATTTTCTGTCTCGGGTTCCAAAGATAAATGACCCGTTGGGAGTAGATGACCAGTTTCCAGATGAACATTTGTTTGTCATAGCAGTTAAAATGCCATCGTATGTAGATGTAGCAAAATATTTGGCGGTAGGAAAGCTGCCCAGACACTTGACAATAAGGAAAAGGAAACAGATTGTCCAGCACATCGACTATTTTATTGGATTGATGGATACCATTTTTATACCGGGTCTGATATGTGCATATGCAAATGCACTCATGAAGATAAAATCTATGATATACTGAATGCTTTCCATGATGAGCCCTATGGAGGACACTTCGATGATCACAGAAGTAGGCATAAGGTACTATAGAGGAGCTATTATCAGCCCACTATTTTTAAAGATGCTAAGAAATATGTCCAGGCTTGTGATAGTTTCCAAAGGATAGGCCGTCTTGGTTAATCCGATGAAATTCTGTTGCATCCCCTATTGGTAATAGAACCTTTCGAATGATGGGAATTGGATTTTGTCGGCCCATTTCATCCACCATCAAACCAAAAGCCCTACATATTGTTTACTACAAACCATGTAACGAAGTGGGTAGAAATAGTAGATTTTCTAAGAGCCACAGAAGAAGCTGTAATTAATTTCCTTTTTGGGTTATTTGTGCGGTATTGTTTACCTAGGGAAGTGATAATTGATGGAGGGGGGAAATTTGTAGAACATAAGATTACAACCACTCTACAGAACCACCACATCACACATAGAGTCACTTCCCCATATCTCCCACAGGTGAATAGGTAGGTTGAAAGCAGCAATAAGGTCATCAAAGAAATTATGACTAAGAGAGTTTCCACATATCGGCTGGACTATGGTCCTAGACTACCAGAGGCCTTGTGGGCCTATCACGCAACTTGGTGAAATAATATTGGATATTCTCTGTACCAAATTTTATTTGGAAAAGAACCTATCTTTCTTATTGAATTTGAAATAAAGACTCTCAGAATAGCTCAGGAAGTGTGATTGGATCTAACAGAGACCCAAACTAAACGACTTCAACAAATAAATGAATTGGATGAGGCCCGACTACTTGCTATACAATGCACCACAATTATTCAGCAGCAAAGGGCAAAGTGGCACGACAATCTTATTAAAAAGAAGACATTTCAGAAAGGAGACTGAGCGCTCCTCTATGATTCCAGATTCCAAGATTCTCTGAGAAAGTTACAAACAAGCTCGCTTGGCCCTTATGAAATTCAAGAGGTACACAATAATGGTGCTCTCACTCTGACTAACATTAATGAGTATGGCCATTGTTTCTGGGTGAATGGATATCGGGTGTGTCTTTATCATAAACCACTCACCAAAGAGTCTTTTTTCCAAGAGGTATATGATGATCCCACTATGCAAATTTTAGCTAGAGGGAGTGATGACCCGACAAGTTTACTTTCATAAAAATTTTATCTTTCTTCAACTATAAGTAATATATATATATATATATATATATATATATATATATATATATATATTATATATATATATAGATATATATTCTTTTTACGGTTGGTTGCAATTTAGTTTAGGCATCACTATGAAAATATGAGGATTTCTCTAGTTTTTTTTGGGTGTGTTTAATAATTGTTTTACAATCAATTAAGTAGCTAATGTTCAAACAAATGAACAACTATAATTTTTCCCTTTTGCATATTTTGTTGTTCAATCAATGAACAACATCAATTTCATTTCACATGTTTTTTTGTTCAATCAATTGAACAACACTAATTTTTTTCGTGTGTTTTTATGTTCAATCAATTGAACAACACCGATTTCTTTTCACGTGTTTTATTGTTCAAATCAATTGAACAACACTGATTTCTTTTCGCGTGTTTTTCGTTCAATCAATTGAAAAACATCGATTTTTTTGTGTGTGTTTGTTGTTCAATTGAGTGAATAACTGTTGTTCACTCAAATGAACAGTTGTTGTTCGGTAGAGCAAATAGCTGTGATTTATTTTTGTTGTTCCATTGTCCGTCATTCTTTTATCAAATTTCCATTTTTCTCTCCCATTTTTCTTTATTAAAACCATCTATTTGGATTTGGAATTTGTACCCGAGATGAAATAAAAATAGTAATATTAATACCATTATGACTTGTAAGACCTTTGATGGTTATCTTTATTCTAAAACTGATGTGGTTCATCTCTATAATGATTGGTCGAATATCTTCTCTTTGGACATATCATAAAATGATTTACTATCTTAAAACCATGTCAGTTTCTCTTTCACACTTTCAATTGATAATTCCATTTGGTATGATGATATAGGGATAAAAGCATAAATTTCATTGGAATTTCCTTTTTACTTCTCATGCCATCCCTAACTCTTAAGGAGTAAATGAACCTCCCTCCATTTACAATAAAAATATGAAAATAGGGAAATAGGAAAATATGAAAATACAACACACATCTTCTTAAAGGGGATAGGGGGTCTCATCATGAGCCAATTTACCATGATCATAAGGGTGTAACAAATGACATTCCATTATGGCCACCACACTACGATAATGACCTTCTTGATAGTCAAATTTGTTAGAAGGACATGAGGTCTCATCACGCGTCGACCTGATCACTTTGTTATATCCTGGTGAATGGAACTATGATTATCTAGTTACCATGCTGGCATAGTGGTCTCTTTATAGCAATGAAAAGGAAATAATATAAATACTAAAAGGAGGGTTCTCGCTCATTTTTGGGGTTAAAAATCAACCTTGTCAAGGCTATCAATGTCTGCTGGCATCAATGGCTCTGTTTGTGGTATTGAAGTGCTATGTTACATTACCAAATATTCCTTATCCTATCACTTCATATTGAATCATTTCTAAAGGTGAATTTACCATTTGAACAACATTTATAACTAAATTAACGAACATGCATGGTATACTATATCTTTATATGCATTATACCACTATTTTCTGATCAATCGATACCAACAGTCATCAACATTTATCGTCGGTCATGTGTTTGCCACCTTTTCCACCTAAGGCAAATATCTCTTCACATAACGATCTAACCTTTGTTTTATTCCTTTTATGGGCATTTCAAATCTTTTGACTTGTACTGCTCTGACTTTTTTTGTCATATTTACACCGGTTAGATTGTTGTTCAACTGCATTTATGAATTCTCGATGCCCTTTCCATTTTTCTGATGCTTTGTGGTCGTGGACACCCTTTTCTGATTGAAGGGGGGATGGTCCTCATTATGGATAACATGTGTGTTGATTATTAAACTTCTTTTTGATTGGAGGGGGGAAGGACTGCATTATGAATGTGTGTGCGTAATAATTATTAAACTATTTTCTGATTGGGGGGGGAGGTAAGCATTATGGAGAACATGCAAATTAATTATTAGGCTATGCAAAAAACTGATGATGAGACAAACAACACAATTACTTTTAATATTAACTATAAAACAATGCCACTACTCTGTGAATAACTTTAGCATTTTGTATACGGTTTACGGTGTTGTTTCAAATTGTGAAATTGTGAGAAGAGCGCATGAAAAAGTGCAAGTGAATGGGCTACTGAGAAACAACAACCATGGGAGGAAAAGCCATTTTTAGTGAACCTATGGTACTCTAAGTATCAGAATAGGCTTATGAAATTCATGAGCGCCCTGGCTGGCATCAATACCTAACCAAATTACAGGGATTCCATGAGGAAATAACACTTGAATTTTTTGAAAATATAAAGAATGGATGCATGACGATGAAGGGAAGAAACATAACAGTTTCTGAAGCAGTTATAGCTGAAGTTTCTAAACTTCCATCAAAAGGCACTAGATGGACTGATACGCAGATTATTCTGTAGGACACAGTCACAGTATTCCAAGATCTAGATGAACAATTGGTACACAAAGGAAAAGGGATTCACCCCACAACTTTAAAGAAACCATGGCAGGAATTAGTGACCATTTTTCATAGGTATATCACTTGTGACATATGTCAAGATGTGGTAAAACATTGACAACTCAAACTGATAGCTATTCTGAAGCAGAAAATTATAGTGAATTTTCTATTTTATTTAAATTCTTTATTGCATGGTGTTCCTAGTCGGGTCAGGAAGGCTAAGGACACACATTCTATCATCAACCATCATGGTCTGATCAAGTTAATCGTCATTCGTGGACTCGCCGAGCACTAAATAACCTAGGATAACCTTGTAGATCCTACCTTAACCCCACTAGAAGAAAATGTAGGGACTGAACAGTAGGGGGTAAGAATAGCAGGTCTAAAAAGGACAAGAAAAATAAGTAATCCTTCTTTAGCCTTGGGCCCAACAAAGAGTAGGTTTTTTGCAAGGATAAAATCATAGCAACACACCCCAATCCCAACAGAAGAAGCAGGGCCGTCTCACATGCCCTCTCCAAATCTACAAGATGATTTTTTGTAGGAATATGAGGAAGAAGTGGCTCGAGTATTGGAGAGTATGGGGACATAATGTGAAGATAGGAATCCATATGGAAACTCACAAGGGAAAATCATGCCCTTAACCAGTCTGCCTCTGTCGAAAGTTCTACCCATGCTGAAATATTGCCATTTGCTAATAATTTGGAGGGTCAAAGGGAATCTATTCCCTCTATGATTGAGCTCACTGAGAAAGAGACCCATGCAGAGTAAATCCTCAGGGATGGAAATCAAGCACAGGTTACTACTCCATTGGAATCTGCAAAGAAGGAAAACCCTATAGAAGAAACCGTAGAGGAAGAAAATCAACCAGGGGATAATGTATTAATGAAGTCCCCAGAGAATGAGGCCCATGTAGAAGAAGACCCTGAAAATAATAATCACATAGGAGATACGGTTCCATTGGACTTCCCTAAAGGAGAAGCCCATGTAGAGAAATACCTGGAAGACGAGAATCCATCGAGAGACACACTTCCATTGGAACCTCATCTTGATATTGGCACAAGTCCTCCTGAACCTTAAATAAACACAACTGTGCCACCTCCAATAAAAAAACCCCATGATTAAGAGAACGTATAAGGGTAGATTGAGGAAGCTATTTAAGAAGTATAGGAAGCAGAAGAAAAAACTTAAGAAATTGAGAGAGTGGTTAAAGGAAGTAGTTAGGGTTCGAAAATTGAAAGTGGAATTGGAAATTGTAGGGACCCAAACAAAACACAACTCTTTGGATGATATTGAAACTCATAATGGGAGTCCTTGTGTTTGTTTAAAAGGGACCCAAACAGAGAAATGTCCTTTGAAGAATATTGAGACTCAAACTAAATGTCCTTGCATTTGTTCAGTGGAAATGCAAAAGGACTTTCCCACCACAAATGTTGTTGTCCAAATCAATTCTGAGGAGAATACCCAGCAAGAATACTGTATGCCCCAAGGAACAGTTGAAGTTGTTGTTCAAACTGATTTTGAAGGAAATGCCCAAGCAGATTGTTGTATGTCCCGAGAAATGGCTGAAGCTACTATTCAAATTGATTCAGTGATAACACAGGATGATGAAACTTAGAGAGAGGAAACACCTCATTATGTTCCTCTGGTAAGGGAAGTTGTTATCATAAAATTGCAAAACAAATTAACCAAGACCCAGCACGAGTTCGCTCAACATAAGGAAGAAGTATTGTTGTTACAGGCACACCAAGAATTGCGAAAGAAATTCAAGGCACTTAGTGTAACAAATGATGAGACTTTTGCCAATTACAAAGATGAGCAGAAGAAAGTAGAGAAAGCACAAGCCAAGCTCACTCTACTCTCTTACAGAGATACAACAATATGGTCCTAAGCATGGGCCATGACTGGATATGGTGCCGCTATAGATGTCCTATTATCTGGTACCCTCCTGATGGGTACTACAGTGATTATAATTTGCCAGATTATCGTGTAAACTGGACTTTTACAATGCTTAAAAAGAAAAACGGTTTTAGGCTATATAAGGAGGAATTTTATCATGCTTATTATTTGACACAACTGCACCTCAATCATCTTATTGCATGAGGACATGCAAAAAGGTAAGTAGGGGAGTATGTTCGGTCATGGAAAAGGTATGTTTTATCCTCATATTAGCTTAATTAATCATTTGCCTTTATGTGCTTATCTTCGTTTTAAGAATAAATATAGAAGAAATAATTGCAAAAGCTAGATAAAATCGATCTTAAACACTATAGGTAACTTTGGCCATGAAAAGCTAAATTTCGCTATCTATGCATGTAGGAACATGAATTGAACGATTGTTGTTCAAATGATAGAACAACAGTGACCAAGAAAGGAAAAGTACAACATTTCGGTTACGAAGGACAACGGAAGACTAGGAGAACCAATTCTATTATGTGATGAAATCAGATTTTCGGTTAGGAAATCCTTAGGATCTCCTCATCCTAAGGATTCATTTTTATCCATTTGTCTTTCATAGGTTATATAAAGCCACTGGGTGAACTGAATAGCTAGTTAGAAATTTCAAGATTGTAACTATTCATTTTTTACATAGAGTACTTTCACTATTGTGACGTTGTAGCTCAATTATCAAGTTTAATGAAGAAGGCTATGTTCTACCTATAATCGCATTGAGAGTGTCTTTCGACAATGACTTCTAGGGACTTTGGGCCTGGTCGATAGGAGATTTACTGCTTTAATTGTGTCATATTTATTTCTGCTTATTCTTACAATTTTTTATTATTGGTAGTTCATGAAATTATAATTATTTCGATTGCTCTGAGTATTGATTATTATGAAATTTGTTTGCGGTTCAAACTAGATTCTAGATCTTGTTGTGTTCTACATATGCATTTTAACTTTACCGAATTGATTAGGTTAGTTCAAGTATTTGATTGTTGTTCATTCTGAAGAAGTGTTACGAGAGATCTTAAGCTTACGATTGACTTCTTTCGGTGAGATGTTTGAATAGTTACTTGTTGTTCATTTGTTGTAGCTTTACTTCATGTTGAATGAATTATTGTCTATACTAGTTAGATTTACTAAGAGTGATTCCTTTTACTTGCATTCCAATTCAATTCTCTGCATAATAGATTAAAGTATATTTAAAAATGATTTAAATATTTCTTTTAGAATTTTTTTGGATTGAACTTTGAGAATTATATATTAATCATTGCAATGATTCTCAGTCATTTCATTATGAATATGCCTTCGAATTCACTTGCATAGGCAATGTTGAACACTCTTGAAATAACCAGACTTGCTCTAGTTTGATAACTAATGTAGGTATTAGGTTTTATTTTAATAGCAATCTTAATGCACCAACAGGGGCATGTATTTCTTAGTCTTCTTGTGGAGAAAACTTGTTATTTAGGAGTTGTACTTTCATTCTTAGCAAGGATGTACTTGGATTTATTCAATTAATGAAGTTTGGTGTCATTTTCATATTCTAAAGCTTGGTTTCCTTCATAGGAATCTGAACACCCTTAGGCTTGTATATTTGAAGAGCCTCAGAGCCTTGTTGTACAATCCCTTTATCTTCTTTGCACTTCTTATTCACTTGCATCTCTTATTCTTGCTTTCCCTATTTATGCATTTAGTATTCATGCTTCATTTGTTGTAGGTTAGATTGGTTAAATGATTGAAATAAGTGGTTTTTCAGGTCATTTATATATTTAAAATTATTATCCATCCTTATAAAAACTTTACAAATCCATATTAGTCATTGAACTACTTGGATTGGTTTACTAGCTCACAATTCTGCAATTTCTAGAAGTTTCGTGTAGTAAAATAGTACTATTTTTTTGCTAAATTTTAGCACATGTTAATGAAATTCTTTTGATTTGGTTTCACTTGTATTGAAGCTTAAAAACATCCTAATTAATAACAAAATTTACCCCACAACATTTTCACTTCATTAAGCTAAGCATTTGGGTACTTACATTTGCTTACGAGTTCATTGCTTTTAAATTTCTTTTTTTAATAGTAATTTTATGTTGAATTTTAGCATGTGTTAAAAAAATTTATTTTGATTTGATTCCACTTGGAATGACTCCTAAAAGCATTATACTTGATAAAAAATTCAACCCATAGTATTTTCACTTGATCAAGCTAGGCATTTGGTAGGTTAACTAGCTCACTGATTCTGAAAATTCTAGTCTTTAAAGTAGTAATTTTTTGATCATTTTTAGCACATGTTAACAAAGGTAATTTTGAGTGATTCCACTTGGATTGGAGTCCTAGTAAATCTTAATTAATAAAAAAATTTACCGCATCTAATTTTCATTTTATTTTCTTGGGAATTTGGTAAGTTAACTCGAGAAACAACAATCCTGTAACAATCCTTGAGCAATTTGTTTTTGAGATCTTCCTTGCCCATATTCACTCCAAATTCATGATAGAAATAGATTTATATCCTATGAATGTTTTGGTACCACCTTTTTTGATTTTAGGCTTGGTTAGATAATCATTTAGCTCTTACATTTCTTGCTTCTTGAATGTTGATTTATGAAATTAGTCTACATTTCATTTCTGTGATTTACTTTAAGCAAAGTGGGATTTCCTTCTTGAAATAGTAATCTAGGACTTTCATTTCTTGAAAAATAGAATAGATTTAATTGGTTGTCATTGTTCTTTACATTTTTCTAAATATAATATATTTCCTTTCTTTCATTTACTTTCTAGAAAAATCATAATATATTTTCTTATTTTTATTTACCTTTTTGCATCTTAGGATAGGAGGCTTACCTATATATTTATTCATTTGAAGTTGTTTCATTGCCTTATTTCACTTGCATCAAAGGGATTCGTACTAGGAAGAGAAAGGTGTTTGTGACATGTAATAGTTTCGGCCTGTACAAACCCTGGGTTAATAATTTAAGTTGGTAGCCTTGGGAGTTGCAACATTCTTGTTGCAATAATGGGGCTCATAAATCTTCCCCATGGAATGGGAGTTTCTGTTGAGATTTTTTCATTCAGTTACAAGATTAACATATTTGATAAAATACCCAAATAACGTGGTATGGTTCCTATAATCCAATTATCAAACATATCGAACAATGACAGAGAACATAATTCTCTAATAGACTGAGAAATGGGGCCTCCAAGAAACTTGTCATGGAGATCAAGAGTGATGAGCTCAGAAAGATCAACTATTGAATTATTAATATGAACTTCCAACCTATTGGTAAATAGATTCAAAATGCACAAAGGCCTATGCAATAAGATTCCTGTTAGACCATTCTTAGAAAGGTCCAATTCCTAAATATTATCGAGGTATGCTAGAAGTAGAGGACAAATCCAAGATGTTTATTGGTGTTGAGACACAACTTCTTCTGCCTCATAATATTCCAAAATTAAAAGGGAAAAAATGTAGTGATTGTTTCAAGGCCCCCATTTCCAAAATTTCGAGAAACTAGAGATCTCCCAAGAACTCAGATAACATTCCCCTAATTTGGGTTTCCGATATGAAATAAGTCTCGGCTAACAACCCCAACAATAGAAGCAAGGAAAATTTTAATTATCAAAGTTTATCTTAAATTTTATAAACCTTGGCAAATATTACAAGCCCCTACTATGTAAATTGTAAAATGTATAGTGATATTTTTGTAGAAACATTTCAATTTCCAATGATTTTATATTAATCTATATAAAATTTTGGCCATTGTTCAGGTAAAATCATTTTGGACTATAAAATTTGGGCGAATCATTCTTAGAAAGAATGGAAATTGGTGGATTATGTTTTTGTAAAAACCATGTAAAAGTAGCCCACGTATGAATATTAGCCCATTTCGGTGAATAGAAGCCCCAAAACACACCCCATTTTTCTATTGCACGATACCCCTCGCCACTAATAGTAGTTGGGGTTGTTCCACAAATGTAGATGCCCTGAGGTGTCATCAACAATCCTTGTGTTGAAGTGAAGTGAAACCTATAGGTCTAGTTCGATACAATGCAACCCAGTAGTGGTCATGTAGTCAAAATGGAAATTGTGGTAATAAACTTGAGTTCTGAGAAATGGGACATTTTTCCCTAATTTCCGTAGACAACAAAATATTTCAAGGCCGAGACAATGAGGGCATTATATGACTTTAGGTTTCTACATATCAATCTTACTCTTAACATAATGGGAATTTCCCTTGGCTTTGCCTATGAATGTGTGCCAAATCATGGGATTTGTGCTTTGCGATCTTTAGGCATGATGTCCATAGTGCATTTTGGCTTTTCTGCTGATGATTTAGTATTTTTCGTATCCAAAGACCCAAGCACAATTTCATAGGTAGATATCTTACTTAATAACATACAAAAGCTTTGGAATGTTACAATAAGAAATATTAAATCCAAAAACCCTTATAAAACCCCAAGTTATATAGTCATAAATTGCTCTAATACCACTGACTCAGATCTTTTGGGGGACCAAGATCTGAAAAACTTGAACAAGGAGAGAATAAGAAAATACACACAAAAGGTATTTTCGTAATTAAAATAGGGGAAATAATTACATTTACATTGTGGTGGATGAATATGTCCTTTTAAAAAGCGAGGCTTGTTATTTATAGCTATTTTTCTTGAGTTACAATACCATGGCTAAATACCATTACTAGATATCATAGCTAAATACCATGGGTGGATGTCATTTGTTTTTAGTTACAATACCATGGGTAGATACCATAGGTGGATACCATGTGAAAATACCGTGGGTCAATACCATGGGTGTATGTCACTTCCCATTCAAATCCTTGTGCTTCACAAATGATAATAGATCTCAAGGATCTATAGAATACAATTTATGTTAAGTTGATTCCATTTTATATTTTAGAAGAAACTAGCACTAAATATACAACCAATCAAGGATCCTATGGAGATAGTTTAGCAATAATTGGTGCAAAGTCTACACTAAGTTGAAGAAAAAGAGGTGCTTACACTGATTGAACCTATATAATATAAAATTAAAAAACAAATGCAAGTTTTGATCTAACAACTAACCTCCACAAAAATCACAACACCATACCCGACCTAGGAAACTCAAACAGCATATGAACTTATGGCTATTTCAAATAAAAATTCATCCAAAAAGAATAAAATCATCTAGAAGAAAAAAAAATGAAGGATTTAAGTTACTTTCCAAGATGTGAAGAAGCCAACCTAGCCAAAAAAAGTTAAATTTGATTCATTATCAATGTTAGATACAATTGTTTAGATCTATACAATTGAATCAATATGGAGTCTACCTTTAGATTGAAAAAGTCTAGAAATAATGCATAGTTGTGGCAGAAGAAAAGTTATAGATTAGGCCACCTAATATGGAAATCGATTGATTGGATTCCATTTGACACCTTGAATATCATCATGTCAATATAAATGCACAACTACAACAAAAGAAGAATGATATGCAGCATGAAAATAATAAAACTAACATCAACCAAACATATGTAACTTTGAAAGATGAATTTATTAAATTCAAACAAAGTAGACAATCATTAGAATTAGTTGCGCAATAAGCCACAACAACATCAACCATGTTAAATAATTTCCCAGCATATTTTACATGCACATGTGGTTGACTAAAAGTGTGGCATGGATGATAAATGGATCACATTGTTTAGTAAAAATACTATTTAATTGTGTCCTTATGCCCCTTACCACAACCCTAAGGAAAACCCCAACACCATTCTAAGGCCAATGCACAACTAAACATCATCATGAAAATTTAACATAATCTTACACGTAACACATGCTTTAAGCTAATACTTCCAATGACAATATGCACATCTTTAATGGAGTTGTTAAGAATGAAATATATGTTTCTTAAAACATATCAAAGTTCATCGTGAACTCTGGAAGGTATATTAGGCCTCAAAGTTGATCGTGAACTCTAGAAAGTATATTAGGCATGAGAGCATCAAATTAAGTCACGTTGTAAGTTCGAAAACAATTCATAAGAACTTGTAAAACTATGCACATAAAACATATTCTAACTCATAATTATAATAATTTAATAACCATATAATTTGACAAATAATGATTAGTTTTTATGGACTTGTATTTACATAAACAATATGCTTTGGAAAAATATATTAAATGGTCCATAAACTATCGTGGATATTCCTATGGATAGTTCCTCACAATAGATATCGTAAATTATACTTAAAAATATGAAATATACACTACGAGGGTTTATTGCACATTCATGCAAATTACAATTATGAAAAAAATATAAAAGAAAATATTAAAAACTCACAAACTATGATTGACACAAGATATAACCTAGGAAACGTGTTTGGGAGAAAAACTAGTTGGAAGGTGAGGTCACTTCGATCTATTTTTTTGAATAGAAAATGGTTGTAAGTAAAAGGAAGAAAGGCTTTTTTCCCACGGGCTACTACAATGTGAAAATAATCTCTTTGTGCTCTCTCATGATCCCTCTCGATTACTTTTCTCGGCTATGGAACGAATGCATGCCAAAAGACTCTAACTCCATTTCCTCCTAGTTTCATAGTTATAACACAACCTGATAACCTACTAGTGGTTAGATTTGACTACCTTAACTCTTAATCGTAGTTACAATATGGAAA
The DNA here is from genome assembly GCA_000404065.3 of Pinus taeda. Classification (NCBI taxonomy): domain Eukaryota; kingdom Viridiplantae; phylum Streptophyta; class Pinopsida; order Pinales; family Pinaceae; genus Pinus; species Pinus taeda. The sequence continues at coordinate 22,547 of APFE030935284.1, read as the reverse complement.
ATTCTATCATTTTATTCATATTGAACATTTTGATATCTCATTATCTTTAACTAATGAGCATTGATGAGGAGAAAGAGGTTCTGCACTAGCGAGTAAAGCCTTTCCCCCAAAAAATCCCATTTGATACCTCAAATTCTCTAGGAAGATTTCAAACTACAATTTGCCAAGCTTGGTCCAACTAATAAAAATGGTCCTGTGAGTTGATTCCTCCACGTTTCCACTATAAAAGCATCACGATTGATGAAAAACAACATGGTCCAATTTGAATTGTTCAAACCATTTCCTTAAAATATCACATTAGTACTTTCTATAATGGATGTTCAAAAATGTTTTTATTTATAATGTTTTGCAATTGGCTTATTTTTTAAAGCAGGTTGTACTAAAAGAATGTTAAAAATGTAATTGAAATATATTTTTGTTATCTGGTCACTCAACGTTATATTTTCATATCATTAATGCATGGTAAAATTTCTTGAAAGGTTCTTTATGTTGAACATCCTCGTTGTGGGCTTTAGAAATTGACCATATTGAATATGAACTTTAATTGTGTTTGTGATGAAAATGTTATATTTAAATTGTACTACACATTTTTAGATAATAATAATTTTAAAACTTATTATTATTATTATTATTGATGTTTAAATATAATTAAATATTTTAGATAGATTTGTTTTAATAAATAAATTTAATCAAATTTTCTATACATTTTTTTTTAAATTTAATTTGTATTACTTCAAAATAGAAATTTACGTCATTCCATCCATCACAGATCAACACAACACAAGACAATACGTTTACTACAATCTTGGTTTTAGAGCCTAAGATTTATCATGGATTTTTCCTCTTTTCCTTTTCTCTTACAGGGATCAATCCATTTCGAAGAGTTGTCAAGAACAAATGTACAAGAGATAAACACTATTTTTTTAGAAAATTCCATTGTTAGAGGTTCTACAATATTTTCTATTTTCATATCACTATCCGACTTATCTAATTTGTACAAAAAATTGTTCCCACTCATTGACAAACACAATATTATGGCCGATTCTCTTTTGCTTGCAGTCGAAGGGTGGGTGTCCTAAACTAAGGGATGAGATGGCTCTACAAGTGGCTCATCTAAGCCTAAAGGAGTTGATATGGGAATAAGGTTCTTCTATTTTTGGATGTTTTGCTCCTTGTGAGATGAAGAATCCTTATATCCTTTTGTATCTTTTGGATCTTGCCATCCACGATTCCTCTTCTTAGAATTTAGGTGGGGATACCTTGAGAAAAGGGCAGGCATTTTAAAGATGATAGGTTGTTGACATATTCAGTAGTGGAAAAAAATGTTTTCGTAGTGCATGGGTTGTGAATAAGCTATACCCTCCACTTGAGGATGATTTTATTAGGAAAATTTGTTGAGATCTATTTCAACACAAAGGCAAGAAAATGTGGCAATTCCTTTCACAAGATTTTTTAGTGTCTATCTTAATAAAACATCCTAGTAAGTTTCCCATATTGGAAAATATGTACAAGTGTATCAAATGATTTGGAAGGTTAGGAAGCCTTATCTAGACTGGAGCGGCCAAAGCCATCATGGAAAGAGGGTTAAAAAAAATATAAGTACTACTTAATAAAAAAATATTAAAGGATATGCAATTCATTCAATTCTTAATATAAACTAAATATATGAGATTTAAAAATATTCACCATAATGAAAAAAAATCAACGTAGATAATTAATAAAATATTTAATAAGTAATATAAAGGTATACCTAATATATTAATAATAAGAAAACGATTTTAATGTGAATAACGTAGTCCATAGATAAGACATCTTAATACACATGTTATATAAATTATTTTAATGTGAAATATGTGTGTGTGTGTGTGTAGAAAAAATGAGTTTTTATTGTTAAAACATTCAAATTTTACATTTCGGTCCTTTTTAGGTTTCTTCTTTTATATTAAATACTTTATATAACATTCAAAAATACAATTTAAATAATGAAATATTACACATTGTATATTTTGTTTGACTTATACATTTACCTTATATACTCTATATAATATTCAAAAATACAATTGAATCAAATAAAGTTTCCACCTTATGTATATTGAGAGAACCAATACAAATTCATTGAGATCTACCAAGGATTGAGAAGGATGTTTGTTTTTTCCAAATTTTGCACTCTAAAAGAAGTTTGCACCTGAAAATATTTGATCCCTCTTGGGGCATTCTAGATATATGCTTAATATGGATATTTATTTTATTTATTATTTATTTTGTATTTGGAGATTGATGTGCCATTCCATTCATTAAGAGAAAATCAAAGGTTGCATATATATGTTGTACAAAATATGTCAAGCTTCTCCAAAAAAAAAAATGCATTGATAGTAAACCAATCTAGTCCAAATGAACGTTCAAATCGCTAGTAAAACTATAACTATTTTTCTAGATATGCATATTGAGTTGAATAGTACAAAATAATACAACAGTATTAAAGATTTTTACTTGAGAAAAAGCTTCATACTAAAATAAAAAATAACAAAACATTTATGTTCCTAGAAAAAGAACATAACATAGTAAGATATCCTTGTTCATCACATCGTTTATAAAAACTAACTAAACCTTGAATTTCTACGAGAAATAAAACTATAGACTCAGTCTTTTCAAATGAGTACTCAGGCCATGTGATAATTGGAAGTCTTTTACTTCTTATCAGAGATGTGTGCTTTCATTCTTCAAAAAATATGAAACGTTATCATGAGGTAAATTCACTTTTTATGAGAGTTCCTTGTGATTATGTTGAAAGGAAAAATATTTACATTTTTGCTTCATATCCATATTCATGTACTTATAGAATGTCAAATATAACACTAGTAAATTTGAAAATCCTATCAACGAATCCATTATATATTAAGAATCACAACATACTTGTAAATATTTTTTATTTTAATATTTTTTTTTGAAGTCGTAAAATATGGAACCTCCTAGAAAGTAGTGATTTATACATTGAAAGGTTAATATTTAACAACTACAATTGTTTCTTCGAACATTAGAGTTTAATTTTTAATATGAATGTTTATGTTCACCATTGAGCCATTTGGATAGTCTCCATTGTCGTCCCATGTATCATAGAGGGGACGTGTTAATTGTCCACTCATAATGGGAAGCTACCAAAAGAGGGGTTGTCATTCTTTTATTAATAAGTTGTAATTTTTAACCTTGTATAAAAATTGTTCGCAAACAATTTCTTAAAAATTAGAAAATATGCAATAGTGAGAACAAAAGATATACACATACTTTTCTCTTAGAACCCCAAACTAGGAATACCAGACTGATTTTTCATTATATTTATTTTAATGTTACAATAAATTATATACATGTTGAAGTATTCACAAGTCCCAATCCAGTAAACCTGGATTAGAATATAATTGTAGTTCCCTTGACCAGATCTACAAAATACCAAGGGAAAAATCATCATCCCAAAAATCGTGCACAAAAAACTATGCATAAAACCATGGGTGGGTCTTCCCACCATCCTTGGATCTACCCCCATCCTTGGTTCTGCCCAAGTTTATTGGGTCCACATAAAAATATTCCTAGGGTATTTCCTCAGACCTTATGGAGTGGGGCTAGTGCCCCTTTGGAAACCTGCCGACAAGGGGGCACTGCCCCCTTGCGAACCACTGACAGTGGCTGACGTAACATAACAATGCACAGGGCTAGTCATGGAAAAGAATATAACACATACACAACATTTTCCCACATGTTTTTTTCTTTCCACACAATCGGTTGCAAGAGTGCATAATCATTGGTATAGGGATGCAATACCCATTGTTTCTCTACAGTAAGAGAACTTCTTAGTGCTCATGGACATTTGTAATGCATCTACAATAGTCTTCAAAGCGTCCACCTTTACTAGCAACACCTTTTTGTGTTCAACCAAATTTTTCATAAAGTGGTAATGAACATTAATATGCTTTGTCTTCAAATGATAAGCAGGGTTATTTGCCATGAAAATTGCACTCAGGATGTTGTAATCTATCCTTATAGATCGCTATATAAACCCCATTCTTGAGCATAATCTCTGCAACCAAACCTCCTCCTTTATTTCATGAATGGCAATCATGTATTCAACCTATGTAGATGAAAGTGCGACCTTGAACTACCTCTTGCTCATCCAACTAACTTCTCCTTCGAATAGATCAAACACACAACCACTTGTGGATATTATCTAATCGGTATCTCTAGCTTGGTTTACATCAACAAAGCCATGTATGTCCAACACTCTATCCAATCCCACCCTTCCTTGGTAACATAAACCATAATCACTAGTGCCACATAAATACTTGAAAAACCTCTTCATTGTTGCCCAATTCTCCTTCCATGGTTTTGAGTTAAACCTGTTCAATACTCTCATTGTATGTGCATTGTCGAATATCATATAGACCATTGCATGCCTCACAATACCAACTTCACTCCCATGTGGAACACAGGAGATTTGCTCCTCCTCTTCTGGTGTCTTGGGACATTATTTAGTAGAAAACGTTATACCTACAACAATAGGAACCTTCACTGATTTGTTATCATGTATATTAAACTTCTACAATATTGTCTCAACATAGTTCCTCTAGTTTAACAAAATCTTCTGCTTTACCTAATCTCATTTAATTTCCATGCTCAAAATATAGTTTGTAACACTAAGATCCTTCAAGTTGAATTTAAAGGACAATCGAGTCTTCATATAGTAGATAATTTATTTGTCATTTCCAATCAACATCACATCATCCACATATAAAACCAAATAAATTACACCATCACAAATTAATTTAAAATACAAACAATAATATTCTTTTCTCCTTGTGAAGCCATGTACCCACATATATGTATCAAATTTTTGCTACCACATCCGTGGTGACTTCTTTAAGCCATACAAATACTTTTTTTAACTTGCATACTAGTTATTTCTTACCCTTCATTGCAAATGGATGAGCCCCAGAAATGGTTAATTATATGGGCTCATTCTAACTCTTAATTTGACTTAATCTACCATTCTCATTAGTTTATTGCATGTTTTTGAATATATTTATGCTAATAGAGTGAATTGGGTTAGTCATTTTGCCATGTAGTCTAATATGTGCCTTATGCAGATTTTTTCGTCAATTTTGGATAAAGTCAAGGGATTTATGAGCAAATGGCAGCCAAAACTCGAGGAAAATAGGGAAGAGGACTTGTAGGGGGTGTCTCCTTCATTTATGACCCCTTTTCTCGAATCCTCCATCAGAAAATCGAAGCACAAAGGTCTACATTGATGATTCCAAGGGGCAGCCGAGCAAGTAAAGTAGGACTTTGTTTATCCTCAGATATAGGAAGCCGAGTTCCTTGATTTTAGGAGGATTGCTGGAGGACTCCATTTGTATAATTAAGGAGGCTTAGAGCCTCAATAGGTTAGCTAGTTATTAGTAGATTTTTGCACTTTTGTGCAACATTTTGTTAAGCTCTTTTTCGAGTTCTTTTTTGAGAACAATTTATGTAATTTTTTATAATGAAGATGAAATAGTTTTTGAGCCAGCAGTGTTCTCTTTCAGAGGGATAAACCTCTTGGTTTAGGACCAAACCCAAGCTTCCCAACACCTCCTACTATGTACTTATAGGTTTTTGCTTCAATTCATGAGTTAATTTTTGTTGCATAGATTCATTTTACTTTGTTAGATTAGGTTGCTTTTGATGGTTAGTATACTTGTTTTTGTTTCAAGTTGCGTAAGTAGGTTACTACAGTGATATAATAAGATTCAAAAAGGCCAACAGTAGGCTCTGGTATTCTTTCTCCCTTCATGGGACTATGATTTGAGGTCAAGGCACTACTACTGCCACTAAAAACACAGTTTTTGCTCTTCCATACAACTGCTAGTGTGATAACTTGATTTCGAAAAGTTGATATTGGTTCAGATTCAGTTGCTTACATAATTTCATGTTCTTTTCCCATAGATCTCCCTGCATGCCTTTTTTGTTCATCTGTTACTGTTCAAGATTTTCTGTTTGTAGGTCAAAAATTAGGTCAAGCTAGACAAAATTTTGTTTTCATGGTATAATTAGTTCTTTCTTTGGTCAGTTTTGATAAGTAAATGTGCATATTTCTTTCAAGACATCTCAACTCACCATTCATCCATAGAAAATCCAGCACCAGCCCACTTCTCATAGATTTCCCAACTCATTCACAACATTTCTCCAATCTGCCTAATTTCTGTGTTTTCTCCATAAAGTTTCTTTCTTTCCATTTGAACAAATTCAACCATCACGCTCATTCTTAATCTTCCTTGACATGCTCCAGATACCTCAACACCTTCATCTAGCCTTTAATAACTCTTTCCCATCATTTTTCCACCTTCAAAACTCCAAAAATAGCTCTCGGCCTCCTCCTATAGATCCCCTATAGCCTCCTGTAGAATTTCCTGTGAGTGATTTTTTGAAGTCCGATCGTTATGAAAGTCTTCATAAGGGTATTAGCAGCTTCTTAGGACCTCTCCACACCTTCCTCCACCTCTGCAACAACCAAATCCATCTTCCTTTTCCACCAAACTTCTCCACAATCACAACGAGATAAATCACAAGCATAATAATTTCACATAAAAACACTCAAAAGCACAAAAAGATGTTTTCTTCTCATTTCTTTTCAGATGTAGCTTAAATAAATGCAATTTACCTTTTCAGTAGTCAATAGGACTCATTTCTTCAATTTTCATCTCTTTTCTTGCAAAAGTAGGGTTAATAGTTAAATTAGGGTTTGCTAGGGTTGGTTTGCGTTACATTTCAGGTCTCCTTCTCTTTCTACAAATAGAATAGCCCTTAAAGAGTTAGTTTTCTTTCATCATAGTCAAAGCTTCTTCTGAGAACTCATAGAAGTTGGCTTAAACTCCTAGTGAACTTGTGCCAGTTGATCAAGTGACAGCTTGCAGTAAGAATTGGTACTTGTGCATACAGCACTTTCACTTCCAAAATTATTACGAACTACCATGTTGATAAAAGTAAAGTAGGAAGCCCCAAGAGTTCCAGCATTATTTCTATAATATTTGTGCTCACCACTTTTTGGCACCGTTGTTGGGGAAGCATCAGAGTATTTCATGATTACTGCATTTCTTATATTTTATACTACAACATTCTGATAAGTAGTTTATTTCATAAAAAGTAGGGTAGTTATTTCATTTCATATTTTGCAATTTTCACTTTAGCAAGAGTAGATCAGTCATTTCCTGCTTTCATTTCAATTCTGCAATTTCCATTTTAGCAAGAGTAGAATAGACATTTCCTTCTTTTGTTTCAATTCTGCAGTTTCCATTTCAGCAAGAGTAGATTATTCATTTCCTACTTTCATTTCAATTTGGCAATTTCCATTTTAGCAAGCGTAGATTAGTCATTTCCTGCTTTCATTTCAATTCTGCAATTTCCATTCCAGTAAAGTACATTAGTCATTTCCTTGCTTCCATTTCAATTCTACAATTTCATTTCAATGAGATTCATTTCAGTTAGTTGCAATTTGTTGTTCAGTCCATTTCAGTTTTGCAGGTATAAGAAGAAAAAAGAATTACCGAAAAAAAAAATCGTTTCATGCCTCATAGGAATAGAGACAACTCAGGAAAATTCCTACCTAACACTCCCACCACATCACTAAGTCACCCTTCTCTCTTCTTTGGTGGTATTAGTCCAGAAGAACCTATATGCTAACCACCAGAGATATACGAAGGTCCTATAGTAGAAGAAGAGCAAGAAACCATTCCTCTGGAGACCATGGCTGAAAACAGAAATGTTAGAGGAAATGGGGATGAATAGTGGGTACCTTTCCTATCTGAGAGATCAACGGGGACACTAAAACGAAAAACATAAGTCCTTCAGTCTTACCCCACTTACATGGATTGACTATCGAAGATCCTGATACCTTCTTGTTTGAATTTGAACTGTTTCCTTCTATCCTCAAGGATGCAGCATTGCGCTGGTTCATGGAGTTACCTAGAAACAACATCACAACTTGGGCTCATATGCAACAAGCCTTTAAGAACAAATACCAAGAATATTGTAGATCAAAGGATACCAAGGAAGAAATATTCTGAATGACCATAGGAAGTGATGAATCCTTAGAAGACTATGAAGAGAGGTTTCATCTAAGTTATAAAAGGGCTAGGTGCACACTTGACCCCAAATCTCTGAAGTTGGTCCTGCTTAGAGGGGTCCCTGAAGACCTTCTAGATACCCTCCATTTGCTAGCTAGGGAAGACATCTACCAACTACCTTATGATGACATAAAGATTGTTCTTAGAAACCATTCTAGGTCAGCCAGAAAGAGAGGTAGAGGAAGTCAACCTTTAGCTAGCACATCCTCATCTAGTTCATTTCTTAGAAGTGAATTTGAGAATAGGCTAGAAGATTTCAGGAGCAAGATGAGGTAGACTCTTTCCATGCAAATGGATATCTTACATATCAAAAGGAAACAAGAGGAAGCTGAGAGGGCTTTGACCATATTTTGTCCTAGGTGCAGTAGAAGCCACCCTAGGAATGAATTTCCATTGAACTCTATAGAAGACCATTCTACGAATCAATGCCCTTCCTTGCCTGGACTTAAATCTATGTATAAGAGAGCCGAAGGAGTCATTAAACCACTCTATTTCATGAACCAAAGGAGGCCATATCGACCCAGACCTTACCAGCAAAAAATGCAAGGGACATCTTAGACCTATTACAACCCTAATCAAGCCACTTCCATGCCTTCCTGGGGTCCCCCTACTCATCCTTCCTAGTCCACACCCCCTCCTTGGTCATATCCATCTCAATGCCATGCTCAACCATTTTCTCATTCGTCTTAGTCTTATGCCCAGCCACAGCCTCAGTGGAATGCACCTCATTAGGGTTGGAGCAGTACAACTCTCCTCCCACTTTTTTGCCCCCACCACCTACTCAACCACAACCATTGCCTCCTGCTCCACCAAGGCAACCTCAAATACCTGCTCGATCAAACCTGAACCCCAACAATAGACAAGCCTAATAGGTATATAGTGGAGAAACATCATGCCCGACCTATGATGTGGGGATTCAAGAGATTAACGTAAAATCTGGGAAGGATCTCCCAAATAACCAACCTCCTCCTAATGCCATTGTACCCTTTCCTGAGAGATTAACTTGAATCGCACAACTGACCCCAGAAGAAACTGAACTTTTGGGAGAATTAAAACAGTTATGTGTAAAGATACCACTTCTCCAAGCCATAAAGGATGTGCCTATATACAATAAGATGATCAAGGAGAAGTGCTTTAGGTATCCAGGTAGGCACAGGAGAGATGCTCCAACTATCAATGTCATAGGACAACTATCCGACGTGATGTTGGTGCAGGTGATCTGTCCAAAATATTTAGACCCTGGAAGTCCTGTAGTCGATGTCGACATCAATGGCACCATAATCCCCCATACCCTGATTGATCTAGTGGCTGCCATTAATGTGATGACTAGGGACACTATGCTCAAGCTTAACCTTTAGGGCTCCTTGAGAAAGACCACAACAATGCTGCAGTTAGCAAACCGTTCCACTATGACCCCTAAAGGGATTGTGGAAGATGTAATGGTCTCCATCGATTCTTGGGAGTACCTTGCTAATTTCCTAGTTCTCCAACCAAAGGCAAAGCTCACTGGGTATCCTCTCATCCTAGGAAGACCTTGGTTGGCTACTACAGATGCCTACATTAGTTGTCAAGCTGGGAACATGACAATCAAGACTAGGCATATGTCCAAGCAGCTAGTCCTATATCCTCCTCCCCAACCTTTTTTAGAGCATGATTTACCTATCTGGTTGGAGGAGGAGGATGAGGATGAAGTTTACTCGACACCACTATGTGTAGTAGAAGCTACCATTGGTGGCCCACAAACCAATGATGATCTTATTGAAGACTTGATTCAGAATCCACCCCCCAGTGTGTTACCATTAGAAGAGTTGATGGAAGAGACACAAGCCAACCCTTTAGTTGATCTTTGTGTGGCTGATCCAACCTCTTTTTGAGTTAATAATGTGGAATTTGGCCCAGAAAGAACCTTGAAGATCAACTCATCCCTATCCACCTCTCAGGAGAAAGAACTGTGTAGCTTATTGAGAAATCACTTGGATGCTTTTGCTTGGAGCTATAAGGAGATGAAGGGAGTCCACCATTCAGTCTGTACTCATCACCTTTACATTAAGGTAGATTGAAAACCAGTCAGGTAGCCTCAAAGGAGGATGAATCTAGCCCTTAAGGTATTGTCAAAGAAGAATTGCAAAATTTACTGGATGTAGGATTCATCTACCCCATCTCTAATAGCAAATGGGTCTCTCCTTTGGTGCTAGTGCTAGAGAAAAATGGGAAGTGGAGAATCTGTGTCGATTATCGAGAACTAAACAAGGCCACTAAGAAGGATAATTTTCCTTTGCCTTTCATAGATCAAGTGTTAGATGGCCTGGTAGAGAAGAAGTTCTTCTCCTTCCTAGATGGGTTTAGCGGGTACAACCAGATCCAAATCAGCCCAAAAGACCAAGATAAGACCACTTTCACTTGTCCTTGGGGTACTTTCACATACCAAGTCCTTCCTTTTGGGTTTTGCAATGCTCCCACCACTTTCCAGAGAGAAATACTGAGTATATTTGTTGAACTAGTTCACGATTCAGTGGAAATCTATATGGATGACTTTACATCTTATGGTTCTAACTTCCAGGAAGCTTTGAATAACCTGGGAAGATTTTTAGACAAGTGCATTGAAATGAACCTATACCCCAGTCCTGAAAAATATGAATTCCTGATGACTGAAGGGACCGTGCTAGGTCATACAATTTCTCATTAAGGATTACAGGTGGATCCCAACAAAATTGCGATCATCCAAAGGGTCCCACCTCCTCAAAAGAGAAGAGCAAGATCATGAGGAAAAGTGCCCCATTCACCTGGTTTAGGGGCAACCTTTTCAAACTTGGCCCAGATCAGATTTTGAGGTGATGTGTCAGGGAGGAGGAATTTTTTGACATTCTCCTAACCTGTCATGATGGGCCCTATGGGGATCACTTTGCTGCAAAGAGGACTTCCTTCAAAATTTTGCAAGCAGATTACTATTGGCCCACTCTTCATCAAGATGTCACGAGATATATCAGCCAATTTTCCCGATGCCAAAGGATGGGGAAACCTACTCCAAGGGATGAGATGCCCCTGCAACCTCAAGTGACTTTCAAGCCATTTGAGAAGTGAGACATGGACTTTGTGGGTCCTATCAACCCTCCTTCAAAACATAAATCTTACATCATTGTGTGCACTGATTACCTGACAAAATGGGCAGAAACCAAGGCGATCAAGGCAACAATAGAAGAACAGGTAGCTGAGTTTTTGAGAGAGAATATCCTCTACAAGTTTGGCTATCCAAGAGAATTAGTCATAGATCGAGGGAGTCAGTTTACCTCCAATCTGATTGGAGACCTACTCACACATCACAAGATTAAGAACAGAACTTCCATCCCTTATCATCTGTAAGCAAATGGGCAGGTGGAAGTCACTAACAGAGCTTTCAAAGGAATTTTGACCAAGGTAGTGAGCAGCAGTAGAAAATATTGGACAGATTGATTGGTTGAGGCAACCTAGGCCTATAACACCACCTAGAAAACCACCATAGTGTTAACACCCTATGAGCTGGTCTATGGGAAGAAGGCCTTACTATCAATAGAATCTAAATATAATACACTAAGGATGGCAACTCAGCTAGACCTAGATCTCAACCATGCATAAAAGGAAAGGTTACTTCAACTAAATGGATTGGATGAATAGAGATTGCAGGCCCTTATCCATACAGAGGTAGTCCAACTTAGAAGGAAGATATCACATGACAAAAACCTCAAAGAAAAACAATTTTAGGAAGGAGATTGGGTGTTGTTGTGTGATTCAAGGTATAGAGATTTGAAGGGCAAACTGAGGACAAGATGGCTGGGACCATACATAGTATAAAAGTGTAATGACAATGGTTCAGTTCTGATCCGGACCATCGATGAAGATGTCATCCCCACGCTTATCAATGGGCATTGGTTGAAGATCTATAGGATGCCCCTCTTCGAGCAAGAATTCATTGAGAATCTGAGTAAAAGGTGTTGGTAGTGAATTAGGTCTCTTCTTGGGTGAAAACCTCCTATAGGAACCCCAACTTTTGCATAAAAAAAAAGAACAGAAAAAACACAGAAAAAACAAAAAAACTAACTTCTTTTGAATGTATTGCAGATTGCAGGAGGGTCACAGAAGAAAGAAAGGACATGGCTAGGCTAAATACACCCCTGATAAATCAATTCTCCATCACCATTATCTTTTTCCAGGCCCTGGCCTCACTTGTTCTGGAAATTATGCATCCTACAGGAAGCTCTATGCATTCTACAGGAGGCTCCTGTAGAAATCACACAGAGCTTGAAATCAAGATCAGAAAAGAATTAGAGGGTTAGAAATTTGTCCAGAGGACCTATGGACCTCCCTGCCACCATTCATCCCCCCAACTCTCCATTCCATACCTGTACCACTGCATTTCCACCCGCTTCTTTCTTCCCTGCACAGAAAACACAGAAATTCTATTTTTTTTTTTTTTTTTTTTTTTTTTTAAATTGATGAAGAGTAAAACAACAACATCCTTAACTTGTTTCTTACCTAGTGTATACTAGCTACTTTTCCTTTTCCTTCAGAACCTTCCTCAACTACCTATTCAGTCCTTGCTCAAACCTCAACTAAAAATTTTAGAGGGAGAAGAAGTTACAGGAAATCCTATAGAATTCTTGTAACAATTGATCCCCTTGGTAGGGCCAGTGTAGCCACAAGTGTATACAACATGCAAGGAGCCATTCCTAATTAGAAGATTACCAGCATGAGGTAGCCAAGTCCCTAGTTCAAAAGCCATGAGTGCCAACAATAGCAGCAATCCATGAATAGAGTGCCAAAGTCTGAGCATGCAAAGCACGGTAGCGACAAACACGTAAGTGACTAAACCCATTCCTCTGTTGCATGAATATGATTTAGAAAATGCATGAACCATTGAGATTGTCTTGATTAAATGAAATCGATGGCCAACTAACTGGCCACCCTCGTCCAATTCAAACAAGTCTCATCCAATTCAAACAACGTTCAGTGGGTGTAATTAGCACGTGTGTTTAGTCAACTCGGGAAGAAAAACTCAAAATAGGTAGTGGTGGCGGCGTATAACGGGAATGATGGAAGTGATTGTGGGCAAGAAGCATGAAGTATCATAATGGCACTGGAGTAGGGACCAACGGTCTAGATGAAGATAACGTACCCTTCCTGCCACCTCACCTTGTCACCGCAGAACACGCCATAAGCTTAAGTACGCTGCAGTCGACACCTTGATCAACTTTTTTTCATTTGCATCGTCATGCTCTCGACTGCAACAACTTACCTACCACCTTCAGAACCTTAAAATAGTCACTCTCTATCAATTTCAAAACCCTTCTTCTTATCGGGCTCTACAGGAGCATACTGCACTGTACAGGAGCGGAAACACAGTCTACAGGAGCCTTTCTACAAGAAGGCTAGTGAGTAGTTATGTAGAGGGAAAATTCAGGGTTTTATGGAAAATTTGAGCTCAGAAAAGGTAGGCTCAGGAAAACCACTCTGCATGTTATATATCTACAAAAGGTGGTGGGATTTGAAGCGAAGTATTGAGTCGAAAAGAAAGAAAAAGTGAGAACAGAAGTCTGCCTGTGGTTTTTCGAAATACATATAGTCTCTCCATTTTACTCTCTGCACTGAAAATCTGTCTCTTTCTCCTCTATGGTATTCTCCTGTATGAAGAAGTGATGCAACCATAGGAAATTAAGCCTGTAATACAATTAATTTGCATTGGTTGGTCTACTTACTTTGTGAAAAGAAAAACACTATCTTACTCTCTGTATTTTTTTTTAAAGAGAAAAAAGATATTGATTTCATCAAACAACCGAAGAAGTAAACTAAAATTGAGAACAGAGTTTGAAGAGTAGGAAAGTTACAATTTCTTTTTGTTGAAAAGAGGAAACATGAAAAATCCTCTTTGGTTCCAGAAAGAAAAAAACTTCAGTTGTTCCTCTGTTTTCGGGGCTGAAAATTTGTTGTCTTCCTCTTCACCTGAGAATTTCCAGCAGTCATTGAACATCATGACAGGAGGTTTTATGAGAAAGGAGCCTCTAAATTCCACCAAATTAGATGAACACATAGAAGTGGTAGCCCTCTTTACCAGGGAAAAGTGGATGCCTTTCTTTGAGAAATTTCATGGGTATGATGAGGAAGTTACAGAGGAATTGTTATTGTCTTTAAGATCCCATTCAAAAACTCATGCTACAGTCAGTTTCAGGGGTCTAACCATAGAAGTTACACCATATTTCATCAGCAGAATTACAATTCTTCCACTTATACTCCCCTGGAGCAAAGAAGAAAAACCACTAGGACAGGTTGCTCAAAGGACCTTTTTTCTAGCCTGATGAACATCTTATGGAGGATAAGAATGCGATCAGAAGGACAATTATACCTTATCCATGGGGTGAAGTCAGCTATCAGATCATGAAGTATATCTCCTATGAAGGGAGATACAACATCATTTATGGTTGTCATTTCAAATTGTTACATGAACTAAGATATGGCATGGACCTGCCTGCATCTAGAAAACTCAGTCTTCCATATTTTATCCTCCAATCCTTGATAGAATGTAGCACCAAATTGAATGAAAGGGTTCCAGACCAGTTGGCTGACCATGGGCTCATTAAATTACTGGTGGAGGATGCCCTACACACATACACAATACCTATAGCCTGGGAGATTTTCAGGAACATGACTAAAGAAAATGACATAAAAACTCTCACTGATGAACCTGAGAAGTAAATCCATGAAGAAGAATAGGACATTCAATTGGAAGAAGAAAAAGAAGAAAAATAGAGAAGAGATGAGGAGCATGACACCACCATGGATGAACCTAAAGCAGAAAAGAAAACAATATCCAAAGTAGAAAAAGGAAAAAAAACAGATGAAGGAGAAGAAAAACAACAAGAAGAAGTGTCTCCTGAGACACTAGCAAGAGAAGCAGCAGCTATTCTTGCTGCACTTAGTACTCCAGCCAAGCAAAAAGGGAAAAGAAAACGACAACCATCTATGTACTTCAAAGCTCGAAAGAGCACCAGAATCAAGATGGGGAAGCCTCAGTCACCTTCAAAGGAACCCATCATTATTGAGGATGCACCTACTGTAACAGAGGAGGAATCTCCCTCCAAAATCTCCATCACTTACGAGAGAGGAAGTCCTAAGACCTCTACCTAGAAAGAAAGGATCAAATTAATGGACTCTAAAGTAGTCCTACAGGAGGTGCAGACCTCTCTAAAGGAGACATTGGCGAAGCTCAAAGAAACTAAAAAACTTGAAAAGAAGGCATAAGAATAGACCCAGGAGGAAGATAAGGAAAAAGAAATACCAGATCCTAGACATCAGCCTAACTTAGGCTCCTACTACACCCTTTTGAAAGCTAGGAAGATCATCCCACAAAAGTTTGCAGTGCCTCTTTTCTTTGATCTGGAAAAGGAAAGAGTCTAGACCCATACATGGATGCAAATTATAGAATCAAAAGGGATAGAAGACATTGGGCACATGGAGAATAGGTTGAGAGAGAGAGGAAAAGAATTGAGCATGGTTACTCATACAGAAAGCATCAGAAGAGCTCAATTGCAGGAAGAAAATGAAATATTGAAAAAGAAGCTACAGGAAAGGGAACCTCAAGGAGGAAATGAGTTGTCAATCTTAAAAGGACAGTAACAGAAAGAGGAACCCCAGGTAGACAGTGAGGCAAAAAAAAGACAACAACAAGAAGAGGAACCCCAGACAGACAGTGAGACATTGATGAAACAGTAAGAGGAAAAAGAATCCTAGGCAAAAAATGAAGTACTAATTTTGAAAAAGCAACTACAGGAAAAGGATGCCCAGTTAGCCTTCATGGCTAGCTGGACCATGGAGGCATTACAGTGCAGGCAACTAGCCAAATCATATGCAATGTAACTCAAAGATCATTTGCTCCAATTTCAGATTAAGGCACTGACCTAGAGGGGCACAATACCTTTTCAAGATTATGGCCAATTTATGCATTTATGTGATCACAGTTCAGCTGAGGATAAAGTGAAGCTAGTAGAATTTTACTTGCACAACATGGCACTTACTGACATGAATTTATGGGATGCAAATGCTACATTGGGAGACTTGCAACTAATGGCTATGGCTTCTTGGATGAGCCATGAAGAGAAGAGGGCAGTGGAAATCCAGAAAATGATGGCAAGAGAGCTGAGTGAGCCCCTGATGATTAGAGCAGAACTGGAAGAACCCTTGGCTCTCATCAATGCCCACCAACACCTTGTAGCAAATGCTCAAGTTTTCCCTGACTATGTTGACAAGCAAGCCCAGGCTATTGCTCATTTCAAGGATATGGAGAGATTGTTTGGAAATGACTACATTCATGCTTGCATGAGAAGGTGGAATACATTGCCACATAGCCTAAGGATCAGGGAGTATCACTCCCAAAACAATATGAGGGAAGCCATGAGGAGAGCACCCATATATAAGCACTCAATGCAAAGCTTGAAGGCATATTGGATGGGCCTTAAATTCAGTCCTCCACAACTGTTAGGACTACTAGAAGGAGTAAAGGAGAAGGAAGAACATAAAAAATGGGAAGAAGTGGATAGGAAAATAGGTTTCCATGATAAAGAGGAAGAAATCACATCATAGGCTTCAGATGTCAGGGAATCTGTTAGAGCCATTAAGGATGAGGAGTTAGATTAGTTGCTCAGAGGATGAGCAAGCCATTCAACAGGGGGGTGATGACAAGCCCTAGAAATGGGTAATTATATGGGCTCATTCTGCCTCTTATTTCAACTTAATCCACCATTATCATTAGTTTATTGCATGTTTTTGAATATATTTATGCTAATAGAGTGAATTGGGTTAGTCATTTTCCCATGTCATCTAATATGTGCCTTATGCATATTTTTTGGTCAATTTTGGATAAAGTCAAGGGATTTATGAGAAAATTGCAGCCAAAACTTGAGGAAACCAGAGAAAAGGACTTGTAGAGGGGTGTCTTCTTCATTTATGACCCCTTTCCTCAAATCCTCCATCAACAACTTGGAGCACAAAGGTCCACATTGATGATTCCAAGGGGCAGCCGAGCAAGTAAAGTAGGACTGTTGTTTATCTCTAGTTCTAGGAAGCCGAGTTCCTTGATTTTAGGAGGACTGTTGGAGGACTCCATTTGTATAAATAAGGAGGCTTAGAGCCTCAATAAGTTAGCTAGTTATTAGTAGATTTTCGCACTTTTGTGCAACATTGTGTTCAACTCTTTTGCGAGTTCCTTTTTTAGAATAGTTTGTGTAGTGTAAATGTTATTTTTGATAATGAAGATGAAACAGTTTTTGAGCTAGCACTAATATCTTTCAGAAGGCTAAAGCTCTTGGTTTAGGGCCCAACCCAATTTTCCAAACACCTCCTACTGTTTACTTATATGTTTTTGCTTCAATTCATGAGTTAATTTCTGTTGCATAGATTCGTTTTACTTTGTTAGATTGGGTTGCTTGTGATGGTTAGTATAGTTGTTTTTGTTTCAAGTTGAATAAGTAGGCTACTGTAGTGACAAAATAAGATTCAAAAAATCCAATACCATGCCCTAATCTCCTTTCTCCCTTCCTGGGACTATGATTTGAGGTCAAGGCACTACTACTGCTACCAAAAACACAGTTTTTGCTCTTCCATGAAATTGCTAGTCTGATAAGTTGATTTTGAAAAATTGATATTGGTTTAGATTTAGTTTCTTAAATAATTTCCTATTCTTTTCCCATATATCTCTCTGCATGCATTTCTATTCAACGGTTATAGTTCAGCATCTTCTGTTTGTAGGTCAGAAATTAGGTCAAGCTAGACAAAATTTTGTTTTCATGGTATAGTTAGTTCTTTCTTTGGTCAGTTTTGATAAGTAAATGTGTAGATATCTTGCAGGACATCTCATATCACCATACATCCATAGAATAGCAAGAACCAACCCACTTCTCATAGATTTCCCAACTCATTCGCAACATTTCTTCGATCTGTCCTAGTTTCTGCGTTTTCTCCATAAAGTTGTTTTCTTTCCATTTGAACAAATCCAACCATGTTCGTTCTTAATCTTCCTTGAAACGCTCCAGACACCTCAACACCTTCATATATCCTTCAACAACCCTTTCCCCTCATTTTTTTCACATTCAAAACTCCAAAAATAGCTCTCAGCGTCCTCCTGTAGATCTTCCTATAGATCCTCCTGTAGATCCCCTACAACCTCCTGTAGAATTTCCTGTGAGTGATTTTTCGAAGTCCGATCACTATGAAAGTATTCAGAAGGGTACTAGGGGCTTCTTAGGACCTCTCCACACCTTCCTCCATCTCTGCAACAACCAAATCCATCTTTATCTGCACAATCACAACCAGATAAATCACAAGCATAATAATTACACATAAAAACACTCAAAAGCACAAAAAGATGTTTTCTTCTCATTTATTTTTAGAAGTAGCTTGAATAAATGCAATTTACCTTTTTATTAGTCAATAACACTCATTTCTTTAGTTTTCATCTCTTTTCTTGCAAAATTAGGGTTAATATGTAAATTAGGGTTTGCATTACATTTCAATTCTCCTTCTCTTTCTGCAAAGAGAATAGCCCCTATAGAGTTAGTTTTCTTTCATCACGGTCAAAGCTTCTTCTGAGAGCTCATAGAATTCGGCTGAATCTCCTAGAGAATTTGCACTGGTTGATCAATTGACAACCTGCAGTAAGAGCTAGTACTTGTGCATACAACACTGCCACTTCCAAGTTTGTTACGAACTATCATGTTGATAAAAGTAGAGTAGGAAGCCCCAGGAGTTGCAGCATTATTGCTGCAATACTGGTGCTCACCACAAATCCTTATGGTTGCTTCATGTAGATCTCTTCTTTTAGATCCTTATGAATAAATATTGTCTTCACATCCATCTCATCTACCTCAAAATCAAAAGAAACAAAAATATATAATTTTTTTCTAATAGAAGCTAAAATGGAAATAGGATAAAACAATGTCACCAAAATCAATTCCCAGCATAGAGGAATAATCCTTTTTATGTCCCTATAATACTAGTGTAGCCCCCATATTGTTATCATTGTGCCCCATAGATTCCCACTATTGTTATTGTTGAGCCCTTACATTATTATTGTTACGTAGGCCCTAATTATATTTTGACCCTTTAGACTCCTATATATACCAAGGAGATCTTGTCATTTGAATCATTGTAGAATTGTTCATTTTATGTGATGTAAAAGGAGGTTTACCCCTCAGAGAGACTTATTTTAAAGTCATTGATCTATATTTTCTTTTGTTTTTGTTATCTGGTGACAAACCATTTGGTATCAGAGTTTCAAATCATAGGGTTTTGCTGCTACAAATAAGTCATATTAGTATTTTCACTATAACTTTTTTTTCTTCGAGGTTTATAAATTTAAAAATTTTACCAAGCATATTCACAATATTGGTGCACTTTGTGTAAAATATGTAGATCTTGGTTCACTATATTTTTGGAGATATGGTTCAAGGAAGTTAGGGCTTCTACATCCTTAATAATTCAATCTCAACCATGTGTTCCGGGGAAACACATCATAACTCTCTCTTTGTGCATAATATTTGAATTTTTTTTAAAAAAATTGAAATTACATGACCTATAGTTTTTTGTATATAAATTTTAGGGACAGAATTTAAAACAGTGACACGTGGGATACCCTATAAGTTTTCTCTACTAAACTAGTCCATAATAAGGTCATTTTGGGAGAATTGACATAAATTCATCTTGAAGAATCCAATCTCAGTATAATTAGTGGGGTTTGAAATAAGATATAGAGGGATACCACATGACACAATTTCAGACCTTGGGAGGTCGTAAGCATAGAGATACCACATTTTCAAGGTCAGTCTTATCAACAAGCTCATGTCAAGTTCTTAAAAGGTGGGTATTTATTAATTTTCAAAACTTTTGCTTGAAAAATTAGTTTGAAGTGATTCCAATGGCATAGTGACATGTAGATATTATTAATTGATTGTGAAATTCCTCCCAAAAAGTAAATTATACACCCATCTATGCCTCTAAAATCTCTACTACGACACATGAAGATGAAGATATGCAACATAATATATCAAATTTACATGACCAAGTGCAATGATCTTTTCTATTACAAAGAGAAACCAACAATGAATTGGAAGGTAAAATTGATGGCTTAGAAACAAAACATAAAGTCAAACATGGAAGGTTTGAAAAAAGTTGTTATAAATAATGCTTCCTATTAGGACAAGGTATGCCATGAAACCCATGATGAGAACAAAAGGAATGTGAATCATGATTTTAGAGACTAAATATAAGTTCAATACCAACTATATTCTGAAGGTAGATATGAGGAATGTTAGAAAATTATATATTACGGAGCAATGGAACACATAAAATATTGCAGAAATATAAACACAGAAAACGCACAAAACAAGAGAGACACAGATATACATGGTTCACCCAGTTTGGGCTACGTCCAACTCGAACAGCCAGTCCTTCCTTTCTATTATCTAGCAAAATGAAGAGACACAACCTACAGCAAAGCCACTGTAATATCCTCTGTTTTCTCTCACAGTCTCACCTCTCTGTTTCTCGCTCACACACCGAATACACATCTATATCGCCGCCTCAAATACAATACCCTCATACAAAGAGAGGGGTTTCCTTCTAGGGAAAAAAACCCTAAACTAAACATAAGTTCTACCGTCAGATCATCTGCCTAATGAACGGCTCAGAATGACTAGAAATTACTATACTTTTACAAGGCAAATTTACATCTGTTTTTTAGCTTCGGGGGCGCTG
>APFE030935271.1:787-33469 GCA_000404065.3 Pinus taeda | reverse complement strand
AGGGTCTGTGATAGTATCCACGTTGGTATCGGTGGTGGTCTGTTTAGTTTGAGACTCCTTCTGCAATTGTTCCTGCTTTTTCTTTTGTTGCTCCTCCTGTTCCCTTCGCTGTTTATCCTCACGCTCTTTCTTTAGTCGTTCTTCCTGCTCCTTCTTCTGCTTTTCCTCTTGTTCTTTCCTCTGTTGTTCCTCCCGCTCCTTATCATGATCTTTTGTTGTAGCAGGAGGTTCCTTTGTCTGTTGCCGACCAGGTTCGCTTGATGATGCCACTGGGGTTGTTGCTAATAAATCTAGAGGCAGAGTTTGCAACCTCTGCTCTCTAAGTTTATTAAACTCAATTAACCCTTCATCATTGTATCTCATCTTGGCGAGTTCTTTGGCTTGACCTATTGTTTCACTTGAAGAGAACATGTCATCGAACATATCTTCTTAATGTTTAAACGTTGTTAATTTGGCATGTTCTAATGTGGCATGGGCAACTCGCTTTGGGTCAAATGCCCTATTCAAGATAGTAGCCAGAGCTAAAGATTGGATCTTTGTGGCTTCTTTTTCCGCATGTTTGAGATCATGCACAGTAAAGACACCACATCTTAAGGGAAAAGTAGGCCAGCCCTTTTTCTTTTCCTTTTTGAGAGTCTGTGTAGTACTCTCAGTTGTAATCTGATATGCAATTTCCCTTGCTAGCAATTTATCAGGAACATATAAGGGGAGGACATGAGGATTGGCTTGGCTGTCGAAGACTCTGATATAGGTAAAATTCTCTTCTCCAAACCAACTAGCCACTGCTGGAAAATCAAAGGAGGCTAGGTAGGAAATCCTTGAAATGGGTTTATCAAAAATTGAATAATAAATGGGAACCATGAAGCCATTACAGATCTGATACAAGTGGTTTTTATAGGATGACTTCCACATCTTTCGGTGATATATATGAATGGGAGGGGGGTCCTGTGCAGTCCATCTCCAACCAAGAACAGGGAATTCGGAATTGAAACATAAGGTATCTAGGATATATGCACTATAGTAGAATGGGGGAATTTTCCTTTCAGTGACTACAGTCTTATTTCTAATGTCACGAACAGCTACTGCTAGTTTATCTGAAAGGATAGTGGCCCAATCCATAATTATGCTGTTCACTGCTGCCTCCATAAGAGGAACCATTTCAATGGTAAAACTAGCAGAGTTGTGTAAACCCCATAATCTACACATCATTATACTCGCATAGCAATAAGGAGAAGCCAAAGAATCGACCGAGTACTTACCGGAAGATTCGTGCTTGTGTTTATTCGGATTTTGCCTCCAATCCTTGATAGGTTCGGACTCAATCTCATTTTCGCTCGCAAACTTCTCCAGGAAGGCACTGTTGTATATCTTCTCTGGCTCGGGAAAATGATACATTTGCCTCAAGTCTTCTTCCTTGAACGATTCGAAAACCCTCCCATCTCTTGTGCTAAAAGTTCTGTCCATGATGGGGATTTCTTCAATCGCCCATCGCACAACGTCTGTATATGGGAGAATTTTCTCCCTGGCTGCTATCTTGTGGAGGAAAGAATCAGCCAAATCCTTGAGAGTGCAGTCTGACTTCCGTAATGAATCCGCAGTAGCTTCTGCTATCGTCTGCTTTGGTTTCTCGGCCTCAATTAAGTCATAAGTGCCCTACCAAGTTACTCTGGTAAGGCCTGTGCATGTTATATCAGATATTAGGCCTTTCTTGCTATTTGCAGCGGCTTGTCCTACGACTGGTGGATTGGAAGCACCTGTGGTCTTCTTAGACTTCTTACCCATCATGCCCGAACTCCTGTCTATGACTGAATTCTGCACAGAGAGGAAATTTGGCGTAACACAGAGAGATAGCGATAAAAACTTGCAATTGATAACAAATGAATAGATGCGCAGCAATATATTCAGCTTTTAAAACGGGCGTGGAGATAATCCATGGAAAGATTTTACGACTTGAATCCATTAAATGGCCGTATAAAACCTGCCACCTTATAAATGCCCATTATATCATTATTCGGTCGAGAAATCTCCTTAAGCATGCAATGGACGTATTGGCGGCTGAGCGGGAGTGATTATGCCTTAAATATGAGTAAATTAAGCTTTCCAATCATTTTAACGGCTTTTTATTGAAAATCGTGCCTTATCGCATCGCATCGGGGGTTATGACAAGTCTGCCTTAACAATGTGCATCGAGTACCGCCGATCGCTGAATGCGATAAAAAATCGCATCGGCGAAAGGCTTATGTGCATTGAGACTGAAACAAAGGGGACCCGCCGATCGCCGAACGCCGATAGCTCATCGCATCAGGGGTAATGGTATGGGGCGTTTTTTAGTTGTGCATTGGATATCGCCGATCGCCGATCGTTGATAGCTCATCGCATCGGGGGAAAGCCTTGTGCCATTTTATATGTCCCTTATTGCATTGCGATATGCGATCTTGCGATCGGTTTATCGCAATGACGAAGATTTGTTTTATTTCTTTTAAATGGATATTGTTTAGAAAAGGGTTTTTATAAAGCGCTCATTTGATTATCGGACCTTTTGTTAAGTAAAAGTATTGATATCAACTTTATTTTAAAGGGGCCCATTTCACATTTTAATGTTTCATGAATAAAAATAATATGAAATGGGGGGTTGTTTGTAGAGCACAACAACCCATCAACCCCAATCGAAACAATTGTGTTGCCTTGGCTTGGAATGTGTGTCAATCGACCAAGAGTCTGGCAGATGCTACATCTTACATCAAGCTAGTGTGAAGCCAAGATGAGCTAAGAATTCAACAATACTTCCAGAGGTGTTCGACTCATTTTCATGAACAAGGTCCATTCAAAGAGCTGGAGTTCTACCAGTGTGTCGCCAAGTGTGCACAATCCCCTTGGGTAGTCAGCCTAGCTGATAGTCAGAAATTCACATTTCTCTCAGTAGTTGAGTAGTCACTTGCATGTGCAACTGAGTAGATCGGTTCCCTCTGGGATCGAGAAAAACAGAATTGCATGCATAGGTTTCTTCTCCCAAGGCAACATGCAAAGGCATCCCTTGTTTCAGGGATCTATGTTTAGCAGTTGGAGGTTACATGAAAGGAGTAATTCAAAAACCTCCCTCCAAGTGTCGCTTCCCCTAGATTTGTGGCATGTGCGTCATAACCTCGATGTTATCAAAACTCATCAACCGGACACTGCAGAGCTCATTCCTCACATCAACCTTGTAGCTCTTACATCCCACATCACATCTAGGAGCAATCGGAACATTCATCTCAGCTGTTTTGGGGTAAGCTCACTTCCCATGCTTTGTGCTACATTTTTTTCACTTTTGGGTTTTCGCTTGTATGAGTATTGTTTACTTGAATTCTTTGAACACCTGTTGTAATTTACATGTATTCTAGCTTTTCCTAGCTCTATTTTAATTTTCGTTGCTATCTCACTATTGTCGCATGCATGAAATTGTTTTGCATAGACGTTTGCCCAACTAGAAAATGACCTCATCCACATGCATGTTGATTTGTTTTCTCAATCCTCCATTTATGTTTTGCATGCACCATTTATCACTTCTTCTATCACTTAGTGTCTCCATGCATTTCATTGACTTAGTTGCTTTCAGTTGCCCATCGGTGAGTCGGGCCAACCTTGGCCCAATCTCTGCCTTCACCAAGGTTGCATTGCATAATCTGGAGAAGGAAGGCTCACCTTCCTCTCCAGATTTGCGCACTATGGCCTAGCACTATCCTCCTAGACTAAATTGCACATTTCTGGAGGTTAGTGGCTGCTTGGCCCAAAAATTTGCGCAAATATGTCCCTGGGCCAGCAGTCTTTCCCAGCTGGAATCGCACATTGTGCAATCCCAGCAACCAACTACCCAACTGGATTGCGCATTTTACAGTTCCAACAGTTAGTCAGTCTCACAGCAGCCCGGACTGTGCCCTATGCAGTCTTGGCAGTTGGTCTCCCGACCTCTCAGCTGAAATTGCGCAACCTTCATGATCATTCACCCAAGTATGTTGCAAGTCAGTTCTCATGTTCATTTTGGTTTTTGACTGACAGTTTTCTTGCTATGAGTGTTGTCATGTCTCCAGGTATCATATGTGTTCATCTACCTCTCAGTAGACAGGTACAATGGTTTCTAAGAGAGCAGAGACAAAGACACCATTCAAAGCACGCTTGGGGATGCAGTTGATCAAGTGTCCATGGGCTTACCTACTCATGAAGACATCAAGTTGTTCACGGACAAGGAAATCAAGCAGCAGCATCACAATGAGCAGCATCATAAACAGCAACTGAAGGCAACATACCGAATGCAGCGAACCTAGCTAATGAAGTGAACGCAGCAAATGCAAGAGGAAGGTTGTTGAAAACATAGAGGCGAAGCAAAGTTGCAAGATCAAGAAAATCCATTGATAATGAAAGAAACTTTGGAGACTCGAGCTATGAAGTGACGGTGCGACATGAAGATCGTGCAAAGGCAGAAGATGGAACAAAGAAGGAGTTGCATGCAATGAAGCAGCAACTCAGGAAGAACATGAAGCTGCACAAATAGTCCAATGAGTTGCAGCAAGAACAGGAATAGCAATGGGCACAACATGCACTCATGGATGAAACTGCACAAGTACAAGTTAAGGATCCATCCCAGCAGCTGACATAGAGCAAACATGGTGAGTAGTGTTGCTGATCGCATGCAAAGGATCCAGCAGCATGCATGTCGTTGAGCGTACGCATGCAATCCAACCCATTCAGCACACTCACCAAGGCGAAGACAAGAAGCAAGTCCAACTAGGGCTGAACATGTACTTCGGCAAGTTGATGTACATGACCACCAACACACACTTGAAGATCAGCATGGACACTATGCATCAGTGTGTTTTCGGTTCAACCATACCCATGAAGGCCATGCGCATATTAGCAGATGAGTTGGATGAAGGGGCCAAACCAATGCACCAATTGCAACGGAGGCAAGAGTTCGCTTCAACAAGATGTCACCATGAGGTGCATGCACACCATCATGGACGACCAAGCTTGGCATCAGCTCACCAACTTCACCATCACAAGCATGTCAAAGAGTTCATCTCACCACAGCAGATGAGTGTTAGTGATGTCTTACAATGCTTGCTCAAGCCATGTTGTCTCACTTGAGTACATGTGCATTGTAATGTTGAGTCATGTCAAGTGTAAGTCGAGTGTCAACAGTTGGATGCCAGTCATAGAGTAGGTGAAGAGTCATGAGGGTAGTTGAACTGTCACAAAGCTGAATGTCAAGGGTAACCCCACCCTTTGCTATAAATAGTCCCTCATAACTCATTGTATAGGCTTTTGGTCAGCTAAGCTTCTACTGAGACTATCTTGAAGAAGGCTTGGACAATATTGTAACATGCCTTGGCTTCTCCATTGCATGGAGCTAGTACATCTCTTTGGAGGAGCAAGCAGTTGTGGTTGTAATGTTCCACTTATGGGGCTAGCAGTTTTACATGGTGTATTGTATGATTGTGACTTACACTTCTTTATATAATAAAAGACCAAATTTTCATGCATATGTTGTTATTGTAGTTGGACTGCTTCGATTGCTTTAATGATATATGTTGTTTAACTTACGTACTTGTATATGAATTGATTTATATGCAATTATATGAATCTTGTTGTTAATGTGTTGCATATGTTGTTAATTTTGTCACCATCTGTGTCGATTGCTCTGTCAGACATTAGACATACCTTTCTCTGAACCTTGTATATCAACCATCACACTCATCTTGAACTGATCTGTGAGTGTTGTTCGTGTTATCTTACCTTGTATGTTGTGACTGCCACATCCATGTCGACTATTCCATCGGAAGTTGTGCATGTCCTTTGTGTTGTGTGTTCCTAGACAAGTCGGGGCTGATCCCTTTCAACCTGGAACTCACCTTCACCTTCCTCTCTCTTTGAAGTGTTGGAACCTCTCATACTCATTCCTTGACCCACTACATCAGTCACACCCTTGCTACTGATAGAGTTATCTTACTTGCCTCTGTGCGACATCACAGTCAAGGCATTACCTTACGACCCACTGTTGGGACTCCTACACCAAATGATCTGAGGTCTAATTGGGGCTTCTTACTGGGGAGATCCCCTTGAAATGTTGGCAAGTCCAGCACCATCGACACATACTTTAGAGCATGGTCTCACCATTTGACATATTTATATTTTTTCATCTCTTTTAAGTGAAGGTTCGATTAACCCGACCACAATCCATTGGGAAGAAAGAGGGATAATGCCAATAGATTGAGGTTAGTTTGATTAACATATCTTAACCAACAAAAATGGAAAAATAATCCAATCAACTAAAAATTATGTTAGCTGGACACCAACCACCGAGAGAACTTAAGAACTATTTTGATGGTTTAAGGTCAATCCAGTGAATGGAATTCACACATAATCCTCCTTATGTCTATATCTAAACCATAGCTCCCAATCAACCCATGTGACTAGAGGTTGGTTTAAAATTCCCCAATCCCTAATGTTCCAAATTTCTGATACATGATCCCAAATTCCAAATATTTACAAAGTACGAGAAAATTCCCCAAATTTCAAAACTTCTACTAAGCTATCTAACTAGTTTTAGAGGACTGAAACTAACTCTTACAAAGTATAAATCTTCCCCACCTACTTTTGAAGGCTTAAAAACCTTCAAAATCCTACAGAGAAACTTCAAACGCTCCCAACTCTAGGTTTATTCTTTAATAGAAGATAGAGATATGTCCCTTAGATGAATCCAAACTTCACATAATGGAGTGAGGCATTGCTCACTTCTTTAGGAGTCGAGCCTCAAAATGCTACTCCAACTCTTACAATAGAGAGGCCAACATTCTAGCTTATCTCTAGAAGAAAAAAAGTCCCCTCAATAAAGAAGAACCTTTGAGTCTTCTTATCACCAAACATGGATACAACAATGATTATTCCATCCAATAAATGGTTTCATATAGGTCATTCACATAATGAAATCCTTTAAAGAACCTGGAAACTCAAATCAACTTACACATTCTACTTCATAACTTTACACTTTTCACATTCATCACAAAAAACATATCTTAAAAATTCCTCTATATACAGATTTCATGCACAAATAATATAATAGCTACCAACCTAGCACAGTCCCACATATCATTAGCTCACTATTACAAACATATTTTGTAACCAACACAACAAGCTCATCTACACTACATATTTCTTGTAGTTTTCCACCCTCAAGCTAGGTGGAATGCCTTAGCAGGAAGTTTCACTCAAAATTCAATAGATTCAATTAATGCTAGAGGATATGAAGGCCACTCTCCTTCACTAATTCAACATTATACCTTTACACTACTAACCTTGGGTGTATTAACACTCATAGTAAAGCCATCATAGGCTTATATAACACAAATTGAATCCTTCACTGACCCAACAATTCCTTGGTACTTCCATTTTCTCAGTGCCTTACAAGCTTAGTTGAGACAATTATTCATAAATTTCTCCTAGTCCACTAGCTCATGATAAGGGGTTTCACATTATTCCCCCTATCCAACAAATGTAAGCTCACAAATTCCACATATGTTTGTTGTGATTTAGAGGGTTCTTTGTCACACCATAATCGAAGTCACACTTTCAGTCCCACATGTGGTTTAGTTTTCTACTCACAGGTTCCATTAGTTTACTGGCATGCACTCTCTAGTGTTTATCATGCACATTCACATTTTTATTTCTCTCTTGCCACCTCACCCCTCATATTCACACTCCTAACGTTAGAATATGAGGTCCCTCCCTTAGACTACATGATCAATCAAAAGTATCCAAAATGGGTACATTGTCCATATCTTTGGAGTAGTTCAATACCACCCCCCTTCTTTTATCATAATTGTTGGCAGTTGGTCTTTCAAATACAAATCTAAAAATTTAGACACTTAACTTAGGTAAGACATTAAACTTCCAAAATCCTATATCTTCCCCTCTAACATTGAGATCCGTGTTGACTACTCTCTTCTTCAATTTTTTTCTTAGGCAATATATTAAATAAAATGCATATTATGTCAATTAAAGTTTGTCAAAATGATAATGCTTGTCATTTCCATCATTACGCATTACGAGTCTTAATTACAATTACAAAACTTGGGGTTTAAAATAGGGTTTTACATTCCTCTTCTAAAGTTAGATCTAGTGCATAAGCATTAGGGACTTTGAAGGAGATTGCAATGTGGTAGGTAGGAGGGTCAATTGTTGGCATGCCTTTAATTGATCTCAAAATGTACCCATAAGCTAGTTTCACTTTCGATGTCTCTTAATCTCTTGCATTAATAATTCATCTTACAAATTTCATTATCTACAAATTAAAATTCCATTATATAAACCCCATCTTTTAAATGTATTAAGAAGTGGATTCCTTAGTTTATTTTAAAGATGGAGTTGGAGAAAAAATATTAATAAGTCTAAGGGAGTTGGAAATTATGAATCAAGAGTTATTAGAAGATGGAAAATCATTTGATTACATTAGAATTTGGGTTGTTTATAGCTTTTCACAAAATAAAGTGTTGATTTTTTGTTTAGATTTAAAATATTGATTTTATGAGGATGGGTGTGAGGGAAGATATTGGGCTACACACACACACCCAAACACATGTTTAGATTTAAATTATTGATTGTATCCTCCCTTTTTTTATTAATTTATCTAATAACATATTTTCTTTCCTTTATTATTTCATCTAAACTCTTTTACCTTCTCATAAATTTCTAAACTATTAAATTTATTCATTCATTATTAATGTTGGAGTCACAAAGCTGAAAGAAGAGGTTTTATAAGCATGAGATCCATATTATTCATATGATACACATATAAATACAAGTTTTTCTAACCCTTGGTTTCATATTCCAAGAGGTATCTTGGGCTTCTCATGATTATTCATGTTGACTTGAGGATTTTGACCCTCCTCTCAAGAGAATAATTCAAAGTTACATAATTCAAGAGATTATGTTTCCAATGCCCTCCTCTCATAAACCACCCCCCCCCCCCCCCCCCCCATAATTGGAGGGGGTGTATCTGAGTCCAAGCAGAGAAGCTGAAATTTAAGTGGATGGTTGGATGTGCTCTTTGAATATGATAGTTTAAAGAATACATAAAACCAATTGGGTAGTAGAAGTTGAAGTCTTCTACTAGTGGTGCTTTAAGATAGCAAACCAAAAGGGTAGCATAAATTGAAATCTTCCACCAATGGTGGTTTAAACTTGACCACCAACTTTGGAACTTGGCTCAAAACGTTACTAGTATAATTCTGAATCTAGCTAGAAGTTGATATCTTCTACTAAATGGAAGTTTTCTCTGATTATGGTTTAAATATGACCAAAAAACATTGTCTAGTAGAAGCAGTAAGTCTTCTTCCAAGTGGTGGTTTAAGGAGGGCCATAAATCAAATCGTGTTCATGGAAAATGAGTTTGTCTTTGGCTACAACTCTAACTCTGTATATTCTAACTCTAGCTCTAGGTCATGGTAGTTGGCTCTGGTTCTGGCTATGGCTATTTATATGACTTAGAAACTAATATTTGACTGTAAATTGCTCCCTTGTTAGATACAAGGTAAGAAGATGAAAATCTCTCCATTGTAAGATGTGTTAATACTCGAGAATGATGGAATCACTGATATATCTTCTTTGTTATCGAAGACCATTGCCAAGAAGTGATCCATTCAGGGTGAATATTTTCTCTTGTAGGAGTCTTATATCTTGAACATATGTATAAATGATGAATATGTTTTAGACATTGCTCACAAGGGTGGGTATCAAAAAATTGATCATCCATGTGGCCAACTCGATCACAATGTTGGAATTTGGGAATCTAAAGTGATTGTGGAGAAGGTGAAGATAAGTTATCTCGAAGAAACCCAACATTTTGAAATCATAGTGGTTTGGAGTAGTCTAGAATGTGAAAGGTCACTTATTTTTCATATCCAAGACCAATTCTATACTTGTTGTTGAAAGCGTCTTCCTAAGGTCTGATGATGGGCTTGGGAAGTGCAATTATAACTTTTGCATTTTCATGTGAATTTTCTCCTAAAATCTAATCATTTGTTGGTTGTTGACAATATTATTTCTCAAGCTAAAAAGGAGAGTTATTTTGAACAAGAACTAGCTCATAATGTTGAATCTTTTGTTGTAATTCATCTTGTTGGAGCTAAGATTGAAATTGCAGAAACTCAATTTTGTCATGTGAAACTTGTAAACATGATCAAATATCTATGAGAATGGCTTGTCAATTTTGATAGTGTTGTCAACAATGGATAGTATTAGAGTATTCAGTAACTCTAAAAACTCATTGTTTCAATCCAATTTTCAAGATCAACAAATGAAATGTGTCGTCTTCAACAAAAAATGCACCTATTTACAATGTAATTCAACTAGTAAACTTGCAAAATGATTATTTGCAAGTTACCATACAATTTTAAGATAATTTTCTTCAAAGATATTGTATCATTCTCCATTTCCAACCAGAAAAAAATACCATAAAAAATCCTCGAATAGAAAGATAGTAATGAAAGCTTCTCAACACCCTTCATGACTTCTAGTGTATTTCTTGTAATATTCTGCATTTAAAACTCAAGTAGCAACTTTTCAAATCCATAGGACTGACATGGATATGATGTTCTAGTAATTAATTCCACCTCTTCTCCAATGTTTTCTACAAAACTAAAGAAAAAATTATCATTGAATCTAAAAAACCAACATCGTCATATATGAGAGCTTAAATATGCAATATTTTGCATGATCATTAATAGGAAAAATATTGTCATGCATAAAGGAAAGAGAATGATATTGACATAAAGAGATTCGTTTCATTAAAGTAAATGAGATGCATTAGGGGAACTTTGAGCTCTAAAATGGGCCTCCTAAGGAAAATAATAAAATAATAGTTAAAATGATAAAATAAGAGTTATGGTTTTTTAAAGAAAAAGAAACAAAACTAAATTTTTTATTATATTTTCAGCATATCTCCTTGTAGGTTTACTCAAATCTCAAGTGTAGACACCTGGTGGATGTGGAATTAAATTCCAAATCTAACAAATACCCACTCTACATAGTTTTGTGTAGACCTACATTGAAAATACATGAAAACGGTGTATTGAACATGCTTTTTTCATGTATTTTTAATTTTTCAATATGGGTCTAATCAACGCATGGGGAGAAGCTCAATTCGTGATGGTCGTGTTATGAATTATTATGTAAATGATGAGATTCAAGGTTCAAATCCCCATGGGTCAAACCAACAAAAAGAAAACGTGGGTCTACTCAAAAGTATGCAGAGTGGGTACTTGTTGGATGTGGAATTTCATTCCACATCCAACAAGTGTTTACACTTGACATTTGAGTAAACCTATAAGGAAATAAGTCGGAAATACATTTTAAAAAGTAGTTTTTTTTAATCTTACTGGTGAATCTTTTAAAGTTAAATTTGTTAGTACTTTTAATGTTTTGAGACCCATTTTTTACCTCAAAATTACCCTAATGTACCGAGCATGGAAAAAACACATTGAACACCATGTACAACAAGATTAAGAACAAATTCAATGGCTTAGTAAATTTTTTGAACAAGATAAGGATCTCTTCCAAGTAACATTGTGGTTTTATTTTCGAACTATGGGTGTGTAATGAAAAAGAGTACATAAGGCCTATTGATAACTTGGTAGTAACATTGCACTTGTGAGATCAAACACGTGAAAATATTGAGGTTGAGTAGCTCCACCTTATTATGCAGGAGCATCTAAGCTAGGGTATCATGTTTACTAAAGGAGTTAGTCCCCTAAGTTAGGATTTAATTATTTATTGTATTTTCCTATAGTTTTAGGAGATAATGAGAGTTATTGTAATTAGGAGGAAGTTCGAGAGTATTTTGGAAGAGTTGAGAGATTTGAGAGATAGTTAGATATTATCTAGGAATAAGGGATTAGGTGAGAGTTTTTATGGATCATGAGAGATATTGTGGGAGTTGGTTTAGGATCTAGAACCTACTTTGGGTTCAAATACACTTGTATAAATCTAGGTGAGCCCATAAAGCATGTAAGTGAAGGAGAGTGGGGAATGAGAGGCCAAGGAGTAGGCCAAGAATTCTCTTGTAAATATTTTATTTATTAATAATTTATTCCTCCATTGTCAAGCATATTTCTATGTATGTTTTGTGTGTGTTCATTTATGGTAGACCTCTAGCTTGCTACATCATTTTTGGTATCAGAGCTCCTTATAAATCTATCTCTCGCATACATTATCTTGTGTATTTAATGGTAGCACAACTCACATCTTCTTGTACACTTGATCTAATGAATAAATGAAGAAAGATAAGCTCACAATTTCTTTAGAGAAAATATCAAATAAGATAGATGATATATGATTCTCCAAAATTCAAACTTGTAACACCTTCAACAACAACAACAAAATTTGAATCTTTTTCATCTTCCCTCAATTTCTTTTCAATTCAAAGCCATTGAAACTATATCTTGTATTTACAAGGTGTCTCCCTTGTCAAATATTTTAAATGAAAGTTAAAATTCCTATGCTTATTGGTTGTGGGAGTATCCAACTATTGTTTTTCGAGGATAATGTGAACAAGAAATAAATATTCCCCACATCGTTATTGGCTTTAAATCATACAACCTCCAGAACATTAAACAAGGTACCATGTGCTTATTATACAAACCAATCAGAGATAAAAGGAAAAAAAAATGGAGAAGAAAAAGCAGGTTGTCTTTGATCCTCTTATTCATGATGGGCGTGAAGGATTCAAATCAACAAAGCTAACATTAGTGTAAAACATATTGTGTGGGAGTTGAATCTGAGTGCGAGGGGACTCAAAGAAGCATTCGGTCCTCTAGAGGAGGTGATAGACTCAACTGTAGACAAATCCTATAGAGGGTTTTCAAGATCATTTGTATGGATCTTGGGAAAGAGTGAAAATACTATGATGATTAGGGTTCCAATTCACTGATTTGAGGTGTCATTTAAAGGAAATGCACACTGAAACGCAACCGTAACCCTAAGCATAATGATGGGCCCCAGTGTTACAGCAAGAATGTTGCAACCCCCAAGGTGATCAAATTTAATTATCAAACCAGAGTTCATACAAAATTAAGAGGTATTAGCACTATATGTACAACAAGAAATAGTCTACTTAGGTTGATCTAATGCAGTGAAGATGAGTTGAGATGCACATAGAACATTATGCTATAAGAAGTATTTGGAAAATTTAGTAAATGACAAGAAGACCTATTCTAACTTGCAAGAAAGGAAATACCTAAAATAGACCCTATTCTATTATAGGAAATGAAATGGAAGAAAGGAAACCCTAATCAGATTTGCAGAAAAAAAATGATAGAATAAAAACCCTAATCTAATTTGCAAGAAGTAAATGGAAGAATGAAATCCTAATCTAATTTGTAGAAAGTAAGTCTATGTAATTTCTAGAAAGGAATTCACTAAAGAAAAATATTCTACTTGCAAGAAGACAAAACAAATGCTCAAGAATGCTTAAGGTAAATCAAACTTATTCTATCTAACAAATAACATAAGTAATATAACCTAATTGTAGGAATGAAACTACAACCAAGAAAGAAAATTTCCTAAGGGGTATCTGATCTTCTAAAATCCATCTTCAAGGTATAAATGATGTTGTTGAGTGACAAGGAATGAAGGACAAACTTATGATGCAACTCTAGAGGTGATTTGAAGCAATATGATATTGTTACAAGATACCCTGTTTTGCTACATGAAATGTTCGAGATAACTTTTATGGAGTCTAGGAGTAGTTTGAAGGGTGGAAAAGATGGTGGAAGTGTTTGAGGTACCTTGCCAAGCTCGAGAACACTCAATGAGCTAACTTATGCAGGGAAGAAACAAAGCTAGAAGTTTCCTATAGCTTTGTTAGGCAATTTTCATCACGTGGATAGTTTGCAGAGATGAAAAGTAATGAAG
Source organism: Pinus taeda (assembly GCA_000404065.3). Lineage (NCBI taxonomy): Eukaryota > Viridiplantae > Streptophyta > Pinopsida > Pinales > Pinaceae > Pinus > Pinus taeda. Next base: position 19,528 of record APFE030935271.1, on the reverse strand, counting down.
GAAAAGGTGGTGAGGTGAATTATTAAAATGCATGAAAATGATGTTAATTCAATCTATGAAATAATACATCCCATTTGCAAGCAAAGTACATGTTCAACTGATAAAAATAAGATGGTTAAGAAACTCCCAAACTACTAATTGTAGAGAACAAAATAACGATGGAAAGGATGAGTTGAATTTACAATGGAAAATACTATTGCATAAAGGAAATTATTGTTGTACTTGTCATCAAAAAGTACACAACCAAGCTTCAGGAAGGAGATCATTTATAAACCCTGCAAGGACAATGCTTTTGTCATGAACAAGATTTGTAGAAAATCACAACTATGCTAGATGCATGCAAAGGAAATGTATAAGGAAGGGGCTTGAGCACTTGGATTGGGCCCTAACCCAAGGAGACTTAGTTCCCTTGAAGCAAAATCATATTCAAAACAAATAAATTATTTTCATTAACCTCCAAAAGTACTCATACATGAAACATAACAACTAAAATGATGGGAAAAAAGTCTCTTTCTCTGATAATCACTATCTTTTGTCTAGAATTTGGATCCCTACTAAGTTGCTAGGATCTCTTATTTTTAAAAAAAGTGGTTTAGGGGTAGCCTCCTTGAATGGAGGACTACTTCCCTCCAAAACTCCTAAAAATGTGGATCTGGTTCCTTAGTGTTGTCGTAGCCACATGAAAGTAGTAATTTCTCATGAGATAGTCGATTTGTGATTAGCCTGTAACAAGGATCAAGCCTCCATGATTCTCTCCTACTAGTCCAACATTATTTGCACAATAAATCATCAATATCCTACAGATTTAATGTATTATGCTACTGGATATAGCAAACATCTGCTAACCTTCCCGAGAATACATTATAGCTTGAAAAAGACATTATCAAATTCAAAAGGAAAGGTTTAAACATGCCAAAGAATGGTCAAATAGGCCATAAATTATACTTATTTGGGAGGCCCATCACATAAGATGTCATGCTAAACTACAAACCTATTTACCACTATGGTCATATGCAAAGATGCAGGTCTGAGCTAGGGATAATTATCAGAGGAAGATAGACAAGGAGAGAGATAAGTCTAATGGGAAAAGCAGCAAGGGCGTTTCTAAGTGGGAAGAAGTTGGACCTACACTCTGATACCATTGTTAGAATCACAAAATTGAAAAACCAACTTTGATAAATGTGAGATCCATATTATTCATATGATACACCTATAAATATAAATATTTTTACCTTTAGTTTCAAATTCTAAAAAATCTCTGGAATTTGTTTTTTTCAATAAAGAGTTTTCACTTTCCTTTTAGATAAATAATCTATAAAATTATATTTCCAACCATTTATTAAATCACATAGAAATCCTCATCACTTTTTAACTCTATCACAATATTAGTAAGATATTTTTAAAAACTCACATTCTTTTCAACATTATATTTTCATCTCTTACTCTTAATTAATATAAGACTTTTCATCTCTTACTCTTAATTAATATAAGACTCATTTTCTCACTCAGATCCAATGAACATCTTCTCAACAAACATATGGTTCAATGCTTCATATCAAAGTAATCATGTAAACGCAATAGAAACATGAAAGTGAATTAAAGGAACATGTTTGAGTTGATGAGAAAGAAATATGTTATTGAGTTGAATTAAAAGAATAATAAGTGTTTTTGTAGCCTAATAATTAATGTTAAATAAATTTTAAAATTATTATTTTCTAGTTTTTTCATATAAAATTGGAATAAAATCCATCATCTTAGATTATAATAGAAATTTCAAAACAAAGCAACTTGTTAAATTTAAAGTAGAAATTTCAAAACAAAGCAACTTGTTAAATTTAAAGATTTTGATAATTTTGTTATCCATTTTAAAAAGTGTATTGAAAAAATAAAAATAAAAAACATTTATCAAATTTGATAGTTTTGACACTCATGTGACTTTATTTTTTTATATATATTAAATAAAAATTAACCTTATTGAATGAGAATCATTCAAATCACTTCGTAATAATAGCCATATTCCATCTCTACATGGGTGTATGGTATATCCATATTTATAAACTATCTGATTATAAACTAAACCATATATCCATATTTATAAACTATCTGATTATAAACTATGGTTTAGTTTAATGGTCTTAATTTTTAAGAAGATTTTGTTTTCGTAAATTTATAATTTTACATTTATATAATATAAAGATTATTTTGAATTTTTTAGGTCGGCAAAATCTATTATAATTTAGTTGTTAAATCAGCACAAAACAATTATTTTTGATTAATATTCATGTAAACTGACCGATCACTATTATCAAAAAAAAAAAACCAGGCCCTGGAATAATCAGCGAATGTAAATTAAATTTCCCATATAAGCGGCCGAAGTTCTAACACCATTGAGTCAATTCCGTAATTTTTTAGGAACGATCTTCAATGATATAATTATTATTTTGCGGATTTTAGTATTTTTCTTTGAAGCGGTTGGGCATGTTTTGACAGTGAGTCCATGGCAGTCACGGCTCAGACTCTCCAATCGCTTAAATATTAGTTTTCAACGCAGGAACCGCTGAAAGAATGAATGCAGGATTGCATGATACCCATGGCAGCAGCCGTCATTGATGACAAAATGTGTGTGATTATATTAAATTCATTTTCTCTAAAATTTATTATAATTTAATTGTCAAATTAAAATTAAAAGTAAATAAAATTATTATTGAATGTAATTATTTATAAATACACATTAATTCATCATTTTTTTTAGTCAATTAAGTCATTTTTAAATAACTTATTTGTAATCTTAGGTAAATTACCACACATACTAATTATCTTAAATAATTACTAAAAAAATATAATTCTTAATCAAACAAAAACAATTTGAGATTATCCTAAAAATCCACACCTTTTTTTACTTGCTATTAACATTTTAAAAATTAATTTCAAAATATTACATTAATTATTATAAAACGAGCATTTGATTTATATGTACTTCAAATATATAGAATAAGATATACTCATTCCACTTTATTTCATACTATAAACTATGGTTTCTTCTATTTTAAATTTTAAATGAAAATTAAAATTAAAATTTTGAATCAATTTAAATCACTAAATTATTATTTAAATTAAAATTAGAAAAAACACTCAAAACATATATATAAATATTATAATCAGAATCTTTTTAATCATATTTTTTACTAATTTTACTTTAAAAAATCTACACCATTTAACATTTTTCCTATAAATATCATGATCAAATACTCAAACTCGCTTCTCCTACAAAAATTATGACTAAATGCCCAAACTCCCAACTTCCCTGACTAAATCTCCAAACTCCCAACCTCCCTAGTGCTCTCAACATATCCAGAATTAGAAAGTCTTATGGGTGAATACTTTTTTTACGGCTAGATTGAATTTTGGTTAGGGCCAGCGTTAATATTGGATAGGAGAACCATCTATCCACCAGTAGGATGCTATCACTAAGATTGTGCAAGTCATAAGATCAATATTAATCTTATGGGTGGGTGTGCCAAGGAGGAACATATCTATCTTGTGTATGAGTATGTGGAAAGTGGGAAGGTTGAAGGAATGTGCAACAAAATGTTGGATATAGTGTTATATCTTCATGGATTACATATTTCTTTTGTTTTCAAAAATACATGAAAACCAATACTATGTTCATGGTTGTGGAGCCTGGCTTCAGGGAAATGATTGCACATTTTGGTACCCATGGGTTAAGTGGTGAATCATCCTTGGTTTCAGAGAAATGATTGCACATTTTGGTACCCATGAGTTAAGTGATGAATCATCCTTGATTATCAAGCGTGAGGGTTCTATACACACTAGTGGGAATTACACATGCTCCTAGGGTAAGATAATTGTTTTTACAAGAGTTGTATGGCTCCAAGATATGTTACAAAAGGTATGGTTACTAAGAAGATTGATTTTTTTTCTTTTGGGGTAGTCTTGTTGGAACTTCTATCTAGACAAGATCCTACGGAATTGTATGTTGATGTGGCGAAGAATAAGTACAAGAGGGTGTCCCTCATCGAGGCTTTGTCTTCAATGTCTTGATTGTTTGGGTAAACTGAGATCTTAGATCAATCCTCGATTCAACGATTCTTACCCTATTAATAGTGTTAAAGAAGTTGTGAGTCTTGCATCTATGTGTTTGCATGTGACTCCTAGCAAAAACCCTGATATGAAACATGTAATTGGAGATTTATCTAAAAAATTCTCAATATTAAAGAACTCGTCATAGAAAATAATTGCAAATAAACTCAACATCACTAGCACATTTGAGGATAGATAGTAGAATAAACAATTTTTCCTCTTAGCCCTTGATAGTATTATAGAGTATTTAAGAGAACCTCGATTTGATCAATGGCGGGTTTATTGTAGGTGATTTGTGGGTCCATGATATTTGTATATGATTAAGTCTATTTAAAAGCTGGAAGAATTTCATTGTAAAGTGCCTTGAGCTTTTTGTTCTTTGGAAGGCTTGACCACATTGGTTAAAGTGAAAAAAGATATATCTTTGAAAGTTGGTTTTCTTCATAAATGGTTTCCAAGATAAAAGTATCTAGTACATTTTATGATTTCTTTGTAAGTGTTGATGTTACTTCTCTTGCTATGTGTTTTGCATTTGGTATTAGAGCAAGGAAAACCTAGACTATTTGGACTTTCTAGTGTGAATAGTTTGATGATGGAAGCCACGAAGAGTGAGTGTTTAATATGTTGTTGTAACTTAATGACATGTAGATGGGCATAAGATCTATTTTTGCAATGTATATCCAATGTTTGAGAGAAGACTGCTGAAAAGTTGAGAAATAGACCTATGTGATAGAGGGCAAGTTGTATTGTTGGATAATTGGTTAATAAACTTTAAATGAGTTAGGGGGTTATACCAAATCATGTTTAAAGGGAGGAATGTTAGGTTAAGCTTGAATCCATTATTAAGTAATTATAATCATTGGTGGTTTATAGTTCCATGTTATTTATCCATGGTATTAACATGTGATGAAACATATTTAAAATCTTAAAGAACTCCATTACAAAGTGCCTTGAGCCGTCTATTCTTTGGAAGGCTTGGCTAGATTTTTTTTTGCAAGTTAGCAGAGGAATTATATTAAACTAAAACACAGGTAATTGTACATAAACAAGGTCTATTGGTTTGTCACTTGACAACCAGACTAGCAACAAAAAAAACTTTAGTCCATCTTGAGTAAATCAAATTATCTATTACAAGTTCATGCAAAATAGATTTGTTCATATGGTTGAACAAAACCTATGTGAAATTGCAACATTTTTATGCCTATGATTGAAAAACAAAAAGACAAGGAACATAAACTTGTTGAGAACCATTCTACAAGGATGCTAATAGAGGTGTTGGAGTTGTGTTATCCTAGATCGTTTTTAGTAACAATGAATTCCAAACCATGGGCCTTTTAAGCTAAGACTATGAGTTTGGCATCCATTGATTTGAATTGGAGCTACTTGTCATCAAATTGTAAGAATATTTTCCAATATGCTTCATTTTTTTCCATTAACACTTTACCAAATATGGTATTCAACTTCCAATGTAGGTCCATCATTTACATGTCTTTAGTCTCCCGGGCATAAGTGCTCCTTGTATCATGTACTCAATCCCTCATCTCCTCATCAATACACTTGTCATGGATGTCCCCATGCTCTAATTGTGCCCCCTCCTCTAGGGACTCAAATCTCTTCTTGAATATTTGGCTGCATTTGGCCCCAATACATCTCTGCTACCATTGTTGTGCCTTTCTAAGATTGGGATTAATCATATCATATCCCTCCACATCGACCTTTCATACCTTGCCTACCATGGGGCATAATTTGAATAGTTCTATGATTGAAGGCCACAAAAAATTAAACCCAGAAATGGGAACCCTAAAATAAATGGACTTGTACATGATGACTCTTTGATTTTTTATCACATAAATGCCCAATGTCATAGGTGAGTTACTCCCCAACTTCTTGACTACTAAAGCATACAAAACAAAACCCAAAATCCAACCACTAGCAATGTGAGGAGCCCTCTAAATCAAAAGATCCTTCAACCAAAGCAATAATAAGACAACCATTGGTGGGAAAACTGGTTGGTGGTTCCATGTGATTCCTCTTGGTCTAGCCCTCTTCCTTTCCATGATTTGTGCTTTTCCTTTACTAGGGTTCGCCAAAAACCATTTGACCTCCCCATTTTCATCATTATGAACAAACTATCTTCCCTCGTGCCACTCATTACCATAAATGGTATGTACCATTTGTAGATCACACTCATCACCATAATCCCCAACATTCGTCATGGCTACTCCAAGGCCTATTGAGCATAGCGTTGTCATTGATGACAACCAATATCATGTCATTGATGTCAAAGAAGGTACAATGTTTTGGTTTCCAAAGGAAGAGGATTGTTCAACATAATGTTACCATTAATGTTAATAAGATATGATGGACTAGGTATTATTAAGCATTTTTGTTGAATTTATGATGATCAAATGAGTATGTAGATGGTTTCGGTGGATAATCTTCTCTAAGAAATTTCGAATGGTATATTACACTTGGTCAAACTCTTCTAGAATGCGAAGATAAGTCAATTTGAAAGTAACATGGTGAAAAATAAAATTTGTTAACATTTGTCCATCTTCAAGGTGGATCCGTGCTTAGATGAGCAATAAATGACAGTTGGTGCGCTGACATGTGTGACGTATAATGGTGTTAAACATTATGAAACTTCAAGCAGATTCAGTGGTTATGGATAATCTATTGATGATGAATGGTGGATGGAGCACAAACTTGCTCGACAGATAATGAAGGTCGTGCCCCCCATTTATTCCGACCTCTGCCACCTTAGACCAATGGACACATAACACATGGTAGGTGTTAGGTGACTATTTAACTAGATGCCATGTGGACCCTTCAATGATAGGACACATGGATTGATAATGTAGGAGACTAATGATGTGGCAACATAGTATTGGTGAAATGTGGAAGCATATGTATACATGGCTAATGACATGGATGATGATGTGGTAGTATGATGGATTATTTGGTAGCATTGTAGGGTGCCACATGGCTTGTCCTATTAGCAGTTTTGGGTGCCCAATTGGGACAAATATGAGTGACATGTGGCACCACTCAAAGAGTGTCATGTGGCATGATGATGTCACACTGATGTCAGTGTTAGATTGACAATGGACCCCTAAGGACTAGGTTACAGAGCACAGTCATATGGAGGATTGGATAAGGCCTAGGGGATACATTGGTCATGGTCTAGGCACTAAAAGCAAGTCATATAGAAGTTTACATTAGCAATGAACTCAAATTATTGCCAACCCAAAATTCAAATTGATGTCGGCCACAACTATAACCCGAGGGCACCCACACATATATGTATGTGTGTGTTAGTGTAGTGCATATAGGATCAATTGATTAATTGATAAAGTATGATACATACATATAAGCCCTAGGGAGTTTCTGGTTTGCATCCAAGAAAATTGATTTGGTTCTGAGATATATGGCATGGATTTTGGCACTGCGATAAAGCCCGAAGGCGTATTTTTTTTTTAGATGTATATGGTGTGGCTCCTAGTACTACATTGAAGCCTAAAGGTGTATTTGGTTCTAAGATATAAATGGTGTGGCTCTAGGTACTACAATGAATCTTGAACACATATTTGGTTTCATTGAAAATTGTAACTAGGTTCAGTCTTCCTTATGATGTAATTGCAATCATGACAATGCGTATTTTTTATAAAGAATGAAAAACAAATTATGTTTTTTTTTGGAGTATGGGTTTCATACTCAAGTTTTAGTCAAAATCATGTTCTTCATGCTTTCAGGTCTTTTAGGTCTTTCAAGGACAAAGAATAATATTAGTCATGTGTCATGGTCCCATTTGGACTCAATGTAATGAAGGAAATTATTAATTTTGTCGAGATAAAGCCATGGATAATCCCAAGACCAATTCAGCCCAAGGAGCATATCAAGTTGATGTAAAGGGAGGGAATTCGACCCTCGAGAATGACTATATAAAGGAGCGAATCTCAACTCATTTGTTCACTCATCTAAAGCAAGTTTGATCTGCAATAGCGAAGGTGAAGAAGAGTAGATGGGAGGACAAAGAAGATAAGTAGAAGTCAAAGTCTCTCAAAGAATATTTTTCCTTGTCTCGCTAGGGTTTGTGAATCTTCCAGTTGTAGGAGGCCAAAATTTTGAACCATTTGCAGGAGGATGAAATTGCAAGGCCAAAATTCTGTTGCAGGGGCCAAAGTTGCAGCATCAAGGAAGTAGTATCGAAGTTCTGAAGTTGTCTCAAGGAAAATATTGATGGGGGTTGGCTTGTGGCTGGCTTTGTTGGCTTTATTCTTTAGGTTTTGGAAACCTCTTTTGTAAGCATATTCTAAAGAAGAAGAGAAGCATTTTATGTATTTTCCCCTTGGAGGGATTTTTCCCTGGCTTGGAGCCTATATCTTGTGTACTATGTTTCTTTGTGATCTTCATTGTTCTGGTAATTGCTTGATGAACAAAACTAAATAAGTAATAAAGAACCAACTAACATCACAAGTAATTATTATGATAAGGAAAATAAGTTCTCATCTACAAGTCTCCATATTTTCCAACATGGTATCAGAGTTAAAGTGCAAGAAGGAGACTAAAGGTCACATCTTTGTTGGTGATTTGGCAAGGGTTATAAGGAAAGGTTTCAAGGTTCTTGGAAATATCGCTACATATATCAAGAATTGTCTGTTGAAGATCATATCTAAACTCTCAAAGGAAGTCGTAGATGGAACTTTTTTCTCTGCTTTATCTAGCACATTCAAGGACGAGAATGTATGGTGTGATGCTTCCATACATATGAAGCGAGAATGCAATCAACTACAAACCATATCTAAGGGAAACTCATCTCATTCTATCAAACTTGGAGACAACAAGAGATATGAAGTGAAATGCATTGGGTTTACATCATTGGAGCTCGAGTCAGGTGGAAGCATTCACCTCAACAACATTTTATATGTTCAAGATTTGAAGAAAAAATTACTATCTATTTCTTTTATAGAGGATAAAGGTAATATAATTACTTTTGTTGATGGAAATATTTTGGTTTGGAATAAGGGCTCAAGTATTGATGATGAATGTTCGGGTAATTGAGATTCATGAGGGGGCATTATATAGACTCTATACACCTTTGGCCTAGGCTCTATTCCACTTGGATGTAAGTCCTTTTGAACTATGGCATAGAAGGTATGGAAACATTCACTTTAATATTTTTCCATCTCTAAGTCAAATGGTTAGTGGTGTCCCCAAATTGAAGGAAGAACATGAAGGGACTTGTAAGGGATGTGCACTAGGCAAAAATTTCGACCAAATCTAAGGAAATTTTAGATCTCATACACTTGGATGTATGTGGACCTATGGTAGTAAAGTCTCTTGGTGGACATAAGTATTATGTAACCTTCATTGATGATTACTTAAGTAAGACTTGGTTATACCTTCTCAAGAACAAGGATGAGGTATTCGAGAAGTTTCAAGAGTTCAAGAATGAAGTGGAAAACCTAACCAAAATAAATATCAAGACTCTGAGGTCTGATAATGGTGGTGAATACACCTGAAAGGAATTAATATCTTTCTACAAGGAATTAGGGATTAAGATGGAGCTCATTATTCCCTATAATCTCAAACAAAATGGTGTGGTAGAAAGGAAGAATCAAACTATTGAGGAATGTAGTAAGGCTATGCTACATGATTAATATCTCCCTCAATTCCTATGGGGAGAGACATGCATGACAAGTATCTACTTACATAATCGAATTCCTCATAGAATTCTTAACAACATGACTCTGGAATAAGAATTTACGAGAAAGAAGCCAAGTGTGGATCATCTTCAAATTTTGGGTGTCCTATTTATATTCATATACCCAAGGACAAGAGGAAGAAGTTAGATCCTACCAGTCTAAAAGGAATCTTTGTGGGATATAGTGCTTCATCAAAAGCATATAGAATCTATATCAAGGAGGATCATTAAATTGAAGTAAGCATTGATGTCATCTTTGATGAGAGCTTAGCTTACAAGAAATAAAGGGATGTCCTGGTTGACTCTAATGAAGAATAGATACCTATATTTCAGGATATATCTAGGGACAAATATGGTCAAGAGCAGACATCTACTCAGCAAAATGTTGAAGGTCCTTGTGAACCCATTAAACAAGTGATTATTTCATAAATTTAGAACTTCAGAAGAGGCATGTTTGGTTAAAAACTACTCTTCAAGAAGCAAAAGGACATACAATATTAGTGACCTCCAAGGAAAGTAAAATACCAAAGAGGTATTTTGGATATGTTGCATACATGAAAAGGCTTATTGAAGTGGTATCTTCCTCATATGAATATGCAACTAAACATCAAGAGTGGAGGAATTCTATGCAGGAAGAACACGAGTCCAAAATGAAGAATGATGTCTGGGGGATTATCCCTAGGCCAAGTGACAAATCTATAGTCACTTCAAAATGTATTTACAAATAAAAACGTTGCAAATGGGAGCATAGACAAATAAAAATAAGGTTTTGTAGCAAGAGGATTCTCACGAAAAGAAGGAATTGATTACGAAGAAACCTTTGCTCCCATAGCTAGGTATACAACCATAAGATCGTTGGTTTCATTGGTTGTTACTATGGGATGGAACATCCATCAAATGGATTTCAAGAAAAAATTCCTAAATGGGATCATCGATGAGGAGGTTTAGATTGAGCAGCCCAAAGGATTTGAAATAAATTAGATGGAGACTCATGTCTGCAGATTGAAGAAGGATCTATATGGCTTAAAGTAAGCACCTAGGGTTTGGTATGAAAGAATGGATGCATACCTATTGAGAATTGGTTTTACCAAGAGTATTGCAGACCCTAACCTATATATCAGGGTGGTCCAAGATGAACCAGTTATCATACTCTTGTATGTGGATGATCTACTAGTTATAGGTGTAGAGCATCAGATTCAAGAATGCAAGAAGCAGTTAGCAACCAAATTCAATATGAAGGATATTGTGATTATGAATTATTATTTGGTACTAGAAGTATGGTAGAATCCAGGAGAGATGTATCTTAGTCAAGGTAAGTATGTGATCAAGATGCTTCAAAAGTATGGCATGATGGATTGCAAGCCTATGATGACTCCTATGATTACCAATTTAAAGAAGTTGAGGAGTTTAGAATCTAGTCCAGTGGATTCTACTTGCTACATACAATTGATTGGTTCCTTGATGTATCTAGTAAACACAAGATCAGAAATTTGTTTTGCAGTAAATGTCCTGAGTTAGTTTTAGATGGAGCCAAAACATGATCATTGGATTACATCCAAGCATATCCTAAGATATTTACATGGGACTATATATCACTGCCTCTAGTAAATTGTAATGAAGTCCAACTCATGGGATATATAGATTTAGGTTGTGGTGGCAGTGAGACATATGAAAGAAGCATGATAGGTGGATGCTTCAGCGTCTAATCTTCCATGGTCTCATGGATGAGTAGAAATCATGATACAGTTGCTTTGAGTAGTGTTGAATTTGAATATGTTGTTGCAAGTGAGGTTCGTCAGGAAGAATTTTGGCTCAGGAAGGTGCTATCGGACTTGTTTGAAGGACCACCTAGCCCTACATGGATACATTGTGATAATCATAGTGGGATAAGATTAATGAAAGACCCCCTGTAAACAACAAGTACCACTACATAAGAAGCTTGGTAGGAGATGGGATCATGGAGCTGCACTATCTACCTACAAATGAACAGGTAGTAGGCATACTAACTAACGCGTTACCAAACAAGAAGCTTGAGTTCGTGAGAGGTAATCTTGGTTTGGTGGATATCTCTTCCTTGATTAAGAGGGATTGATATCAGATAGTTCTTGTCTTTATTGGTCAAGCATTAGACTAGGACTAACAACCATAAGTCTTAGTGAAGGCCATAAGAAATAATGGATTCTAGAGGATTGGATGATCCAGGTGGATATTAGTGGCCACACTCCTATTCCACTTGGACCCCCAACATTTTTTCTTTCAAGTTTCCTTTATTATAACACAATTTACTATCTTTGGAAGTTTTCCAAGTCCTTAATCTCCAGAGTTGTTTTGAGGTTCTAAACGACATTTTTCTTATAAAACGGGAAAACCCATAGCTTTTGTCATGGGTTTTCAATCGAAAATTGTAGTTCTCATATATATATTTCTAATGATGTATCATACATCTCAAACAAATATCATATGCCAAAGTTACGACCCTAAGAAATTGATGTATCAATTTACCCCAATGGGGCCCATGGACTTTTAGCGCTTCATCTCCTAGGGCTAGGTTTTTGGATGTTTAGGGTCTTACATTATTTCTCAATAATAAACAGGACTCTAAGCCTCATTTTAGCATGGTTCATAAGGCATGTATCCTCCACATATCTTCTCAGACATAAGCTAACATCACCCGAGCTAGTTTATTTCCATTCTGCATGTAACAATTTTGAAATGCTTTATTATTAATGAATTGAAGTTTTTGTTCATTGTAGCTATGAATTTCTATTTATATATGTATTTCATTTCATTCCTTCATAAATCTGGATCATTGGATAATCATATAAACTTTAACTTCTTATGGATTGGAGAATCCAGGGAAAGAAGTTGATCATTGATGCTCTTTGAGGATGATGTAGGGCATATGAGATAACAGTAGTCGAAAAGGATCGATATTATTTAAGGATCCAATTTTTGGAATCCAAGATAATAATAATCATAAAATGGCATTCCTTGTAGACATCTGGATGGGGTATGTGCCTTGAGAGGTAGTGTGGCAGCTCATGTAAAGCCTCCAAGCATAATGCTCATAATTAAAGATGAGTTTGTATAGATAAGGCCTTCAGGGACAATGTTTGTTCTGATAATGATGCTTGACAAAATATGGCTTATCAATCCAACTTTTCTTATGAGAATGCTTCAAGATTGAGATTCTTTGTACCATGAATACCTCCCTTGTTAAGAGGGAGCGTTGAAAATTGTAACTAGGTTTGGTCTTCATTGTGATGTAATTGTAATCATGACAATGTATGTTCTTTATAAAGAAAGAAAAAAAATTATATTTTAGTTTTGGGGTATGGGTTTCATACTCAAGTTTGAGTCAAAAGCATGTTCTCCGTGCTTTTAGGTCTTCTAGGTCTTTCTAGGATAAAGAATAATATTGGTCATGTGTCGTAGTCTCGTTTGGACTCATTGTAATGAAGGAAAATATTTATTTTGTCAAGATAAAGCCATGGATAAGCCCAAGACCAAGTTTACCTAAATGGAGGGACTCTTGACCCTCAAGAAAGGCTATATAAAGGAGTGAATCTTGACTCATTTGGTCAATCATCTCAAGCGAGTTCGATCTACAATAGCGAAGGTGAAGAAGAGTAGTTGGGATGATGAAGAAGAGAAGCATAAGTTGAACTCTCTAAAAGAAACAAATTCCTTGTCTCACTAGAATTTGTGAAGCCACTAGTTGCAGGAGGCCCAAATTATGAAGAATTTGTAGTAGGAAAAAATTGCAGGGTTAAAACTATGTTGTAGGGGCCGAAGTTGCAACATCAAGGAAGTAGTATTGAAGTTTTGAAGTTGTCTCAAGGAAGATCTTGCTAGGGGTTGGCTTGGGGATTTCATGGTTTGTTAGCTTTGGTCTTTGAGTCTTGGAAGTCACTTTGTAAGCATATTTTAAATAAGAAGAGCAGCATTTTCTAGGTTTTCACCTTTGAGAGGTTTTCCCTTACATGGATCCTATATCTTGTGTACTCTGTCTCTTTGTGATCTTAATTGTTTTGATAACTACTTGATGAACAGAACTAAAGAAGTAATAAAGAACCAACTAACATCAAAACTAATTATCATGGTAAGGAAAATAAGTTGTAATCTACAATGCTCCATATTTTCTAACATGTTCTTCATAGTATGGCTCTTGGCTTTGTGGAGAATCCTGAAGGTGTATTTGGTTATATCACGAGTTCATCTAGTTTGAGATATATATAGCATGGTTCTTGACTCTGTGGTAAATCCAAAAGGCCTATTTGGTATTTTCATGAGTTTGAATCCAAGTGAATTGATTTGGTCTAAAATATATACACAGTGTGTCTCTTGGTTCTGTGGTTAAACCTGAAGGCATATTTTTTTGTTTTGTTACTAGTTCGAGTCCAAGTGAAACTTTGAGCCTATCGCTTGTTTCAAACTAAATAATTTTTTTATGAATAGAAATGAACAAGGAACACTGTAGTTGAATTGGTTATTTGTTTGGTTACAACACAAGTGGTCATGGGTTCAAGTTCATTGAGGTTTGCTGGATTTTTCTATTTAATTGAAATTTCATTTTGTAGACTATTGATCAGAAAAGTGCATTTTGTTGACCAATATATATATATATATATATCTATATATGGGTCAATTTGATGTTGCAAATCAATTTGAAAATAGGCAAATGGCAAGAATTTGTTTGTAATCTGAAAGGGGGAGATGAAAAATCATGAAGATAAGTTTTTGAGGGAAAGAAGTTATGTTTTTTTTTTAAATGTTTTGGGGCTTATGAAAAGATACAAGAAAAGGAGAATATGTTATTGTTGAAGAATGAAGAACATATTGAATTGAATGATTAGATTTCCCTTGAGTCTGTGGATCCAATTTGAAATATTGTGAAAAGTGGTTCACTATGTTTTGGTGAAGGAGGCGGGTGCCTTAATTAGGTTGGAACCTACAACAAGTTGGTGCTTGCATATTTCAAAGGTTGGTTACTCGATCAAGTTGGATCCTATAGCAAGTTGGTGCTTTCATATCTTTGGGGGTCGATGCCTTCAGCAAGTTGGTGCCCACAAATTGATGTAATTAAACATTGAAAAAGATAAAGTATTTGTGGTTTTCTCCCACAAGGATTCCCATATACATATGGTGTTTTCATGTGTTCATGTAATGATGGTGTTTATTGATGCAATAGTATGTTTACAGTTATTATCAATTGTGAATTGTTAAAATTGTTAAAAATGGCCACTACACTGATTCACCCTCCCAAGTGTAATCATTGTTCTAACAATTGGTATAAGAGAAGGTCCCTTCAATAATAGTTAATCACTGGAAGTATAATCACAAGGAACATGGCCAATATCAAGGGATCTTCAAGAAAAAATCCTCGGTCTGATAGAATATGAAAACTTAAAGATATATCACTCATAGCCTTGAGTGATCCTAAAGAAGAAAACAAAGCAGAAGTTGATATTGAAGGACAAATCATAAGTACCTTAGAATAACCAATATCACTAAGGAAAAATGTATACCAACAAGAAAAACAATTGCAAGAATATAAGGACAAATATTGTAATGCAAATTCTATCATTCTTCTAAAAATTGAACTAGAGGAAACCAATTGCATAAAGGAGATTATGTCAAAGCAGTTGGAAGAAAAAGAACATTCAATGAAAATTTGGAAGAAGAAATTGTTCTCTTAAGAAAAGAACTAGAAAAGATATCATATCAGCTTAATTAAAACATGAAGTTCATTAAAGGTTTTGAGTCACTAAATCACATCGTCAACTTTTAGAGATCACCATTATTAAAGATAGGCCTTGGATATGAATAAATTCCAAAGAAAAGTGACAAAGAGTCAAGCTCATTAGCAATAGAAAAATAAAATAGGAAATATATCAACTATGTTGATGCACTTAACAACAACTTAATCCATGAATTTTCTTTCATCAAAACATGGTTGAATCATCTAGAAAAAACAAGGAAGAGGAAAGAAATCAACAACTATAAATCAGTCATGTTATGGAAAAGAAGGAAGGAAAAAAAGAATCAACAATTTTATCCCTTTCAACAAACAATATTCATCTAGGTACATATTTTCTTTTATGTACATTGTTACCCATGCAATAAGTTTGGCCATAAGGAAATTGAATGTAGAACCTGTGCTAAAATAAATTATGAAAGAAGAGAATCTCTGAAGAATAATTATTCAAGTAGCAATTCTAGAGGTATGTATGAATATGGTAAAAGAAGAAGGAACTGTTTTTTTCCTCTTCTTAATTATTTTGAATGTTACATATGTAACAACTTTGGGAACCAGGTACGAGACTACAGGAGAAGTCTAGTTAGTTATCACAACCAAGGGAAGGAAAAATTTCCACGTAGAAATAAAACCATATGGAAGAAAGAAGAAAAGCAAGAAAACTATGGTCTCATGTTGTATGCTAAAAAATAAGAGAATAAATGGTATGTTAACAATGAATTTTCAAGACACATGACAAGATATTAGAGTAAGTTCATCAAGTTTAAAGAGGTAGATGGAGGCAAAGTAAATCTTGGTAACAATGCATCTGCAAAAATTATTGGGAAAGGGACAATTAGCATTGATAATGGAAAAATTAAGGCTCAAAATGAATTATATGTGGAAGGACTAAAAACCAATTTCTTAAGTGTTAGTCAAATGTGGGATCAAGGGTATGATCTCATGTTTAATTTCAAGAGGTGAAATCCGAAATTCTGATACAAGAAAATTGGTAGCAAAAGCTAACAGTACCGAAGGCAATGTATACATTTTTATGGATCTAAAATTGAAAAAAAAATCATTGGAAAGATGGATGAAAGTTGTTTATAGCACAAAATACTGGGGCATATCATTTTTGACAATTTGTTAAAATTTATAAGAGCACAAACCATTAAGGACATGCCGAAAATATCAAAGCCTCACAATTCCATTTGTAAAGCATGTTAGTTTTGAAAATATGCTAGAGTCTTCTACAAACCAAAAGAACACTCAACATCTAGGCCGTTGGAAATCATTCACACAAACCTTTATGGACTAGCCATAACTCAAAATCTGAAAGGAGAAAGGCATTTTATGTTGTTCACAGATGATTATAAAAGAATGACTTGGATTACTTTTCTTAAAGAGAAATCGAAAGCCTTTTGATGCGGGGGCATTAGAGCTCCCAAGCCATTAAGTCTTCAATGTGAAAAATATTCAAAAAGGGGCCTTGATTTTTTAGAAGAATTTATATTATTCTATGTAAATAAATGTTATTTTCCAAGTTGGTATATTTTATGAGTTTTAGAACTAGATGATTCATAGTTTTAGAAAAGTTCTGGATAGGTGAGATTTTGTCCATAATGCAAAAGCAAATCAACCTAGAAAAGCATGAGAGATTCTAGGGATAGATTTAGTGACTTTATAATTTAGAAAAATAAGATTTATGGAGTCATTTTAGGATTTAGGAAAAGTTAATTTATGGAGTGATTTATGGGTGATTTATGGAGTGATTTTAGTATTTAGAAAATCCATTGCATTTCTTAATTCTACTTATTGTAAGGCTAACGGAAATTAGAACTAATAGCTACATGAAAGTAGCATTAGGCGAGAGGAGAATAGATCAATATTTTTATTATGTATGTACCGTTCTCATGTTTATTAATGAGAAGAGGAATTCATTAATTTTCGTGCTTTTATTTTGTGTGTTTATGCATGAATACATGGATATCTAGTAGATGTTACATAATGTGAATGATTACTTATTATTGTACAAGAGTCCTGACAAATCTGTGTGAATGATTGTAAGAGAAATAACAAAGTGCTAATTTTTTTATAGCAAAGTTGAGTCGTAAGAAAAGTTGAAATTTCCTACATCACCTTTGAAAAATTTAAAGCCATCAAAGGCTCTAGTGGAAAATGAAATAAACGTAAATATCAAATTTCTGAGAATTGGTAGAGAAGGAGAGTTCACCTTGTTGGAAATAATACTGAGAGGGGGGGTGAATCAGTATTATCACATCAATAAAACTTTTTCATTTCCATATTCAGATTCATATATGCTACTTCCACAACTTCTTATGATTCAGTTAGTTGATCCTTAATGAGTGCATTAGAACATTATCAACCATATTAACAGTAAACAGGTGCAGTAAAATAGAACAGATCATCATACATAAGCCACACACATGAACACCATGATATAAGGTGGAAACCCAATGTGGGTGAAAACCACCTGCTGCAATATGTTTCTATCTTCTTTCAATTAGAAACTTCTTCTTACAATTGTACTGGTGCAGTCCTTTACCAGTACGCAGGCTGCAACCTGCAGAGAGCTACAACCCTCTCTCGTTTTCCAAACTCTCCTAGAAGGGAGCTACAACCCCCTTAGCTCTTGCACTAGCCAAGATACTAGTACGTAGGTGCTGGCCTACAGAAGGCTATAACCATCTCTTTCTTCCAGGGACCACATTTCATAAATTTTTCAGAATGGATCCATGAACATCAATCAATCATCAAGAATTTCTGCATCAAACAATCTCATTTTCACCAATTAGCACTCAATCAAGTAGACACTTGTCTGACAGTTGTATCCAAATCACAGTAACTGTAACCACACACCAAATCTAAACCCAGAACAAAAATAATATCATTCAAGCTTAAAGATTAAGACCCATCAATAGAACTTATCCTTCTCCTTGCGCTCAGGTTCCTTCTTTATTCAGATCCAGATCTACACCATAACCCAATCACAGTATTCCAAATCTAGCACTTTATCAGATATTGATGCTTTTCCAAATGATCTCCTTCCCCTTTTATAGTCTTAGGCCTTTCACAACACCACGGTCCAAAACCATAATAACACAATACCATGAACCCAATACTTGGGATCAACACTTTTGGATGCAATACCACGGACCAAAACCATAGGATCAAAAAA
>APFE030935265.1:239746-250778 GCA_000404065.3 Pinus taeda | reverse complement strand
TTGGAGTTGAGGAAGGCATTCAAAAGTTGACTGCAACAGCACTTTGCCTTGAGGCAGCCTCATTTGGCACATTTTGACTAGTCTTGGGAGATTTGATTTTTGACAAGGCAAATGAACTCCAAATTGAAAAATTCTAGTTGGGTTGGAAATTATACTCAAAGAATTTTCCAACGAGCTATCCTGCGCCTGATTTCAACACTAGGAAGGCCTCCAAAGGCCTCCTGTAAAATGCACTATGTAGCGCGCTACGCATTGGGTGTGTGCGACCCATACAGCAAGGCGCGCGACGCATTGGGTGCAAGCGGCGCACTGGGCTTCATTAGCCATTGTTAATTTACAGATGCGCGATGCATAGAGAGCATGTGGTGCACTGGGTGATGAGCGCGGCGCACACAGTGGGGAGCCCGAAATTGGTTTGAAAACTCATCAAATCACCGAATCTTCACATCAAATTTCCAGGTAGGCTCGCCTCCATTGCTTTTGCTTAGTTTTTGATGGGGAATGTGGTGGGTTCATGGCTCATGCCCATTGAAACAAGACTTTGAAAAACCTCCCTCTTGCCAATAAGAAACATTTCTTAGGGTTTTGCAAACAGTGTTGTCACCAAGGTCTACTCTTTTCCTCACTTCCCGTTGTCCCCCATTCCCAAAGTAACTCATCAAACTTCCTCATTAATCCCCTCATAATCCTATCATATCCCACCAGGATACTCACCAGGTATGTCCTCACATGATAATTTCCTAATCCACTATCATAATATTTGACACTAAGAAATGTCAATCCTCATGACTATTCTTATCTTGGATTAATGTACTTGACGTATGGCATTAGTCCTAGTCAAAGTACAAACTCTCAAAGAATATTGGTCCCAGATGTTTATCCAATGCACCATTCTCCCTACTGGTGTCTTTATTAGGCTTACGATTTTTATTCCTGGCCATATTGCATGGCACATGGATAATATGGTGTCCACCCTCACTCCCTCTCAATTAGGGAGGAGAAATCCACAAGCATAAGCTTTTCTCAAGAATAACCATCATTTTCATAGAGAATAACATCATTAATTTTTTTTCATCACATGATGCCTTTATGATTAAGCATTCATAGATTTGTAGCAAAATATTTTCCCTTTTGTCTTTTGTGATAAAGGAAAATCAAAAAGTGAAAGCCAAAATCATTAAAGATACACTATACTGATTTATCTAATTCTAAACTCGAAGGCTGAAATGAAAATTCATGTAAATGTTATATCTATGAGTTGTGCCAAACTTATAAAAACCTTATTCCCTAAGTCCTATATATAAGAAAACTCAAAAGAAAGAAAAATAAGACCCAATGAATGGTACTCATGTATTCACTCCCTCTTTGGAAAATATATGAATATATACACTCCTAATCACACTTCATCACATGTTTTTGATGGTTAAATCATGAAGTCCTCTTTTCCCCTTGCATTTTAACTTCATCATTAAGCACCTAATTCATGATCTAATGATTGTTTGTTGCCTAAGGGTTTCATGTATACTCTTGGTTTACTTGTGTAAAACTACGGTCAATTTATGTGACAGAGTGAAATACTTAAGCTTGTGGAGTTATTAGAACAATGAATTAAGTTAGTCACCACACAACATGCATTACATCTCATTGATCCACATGTGTGAGTTGGAGACTCATTTTTTGAGAACTCTAATGGAGAGTACTTTAGGGCTTTGATGGTATAGCTTACAAAACCTCTCAGTAAACATTGGGATTCATCCTTTCTTTTCCTCAAGACACTTGATAATATTGAAGTCACTCCCAATAATCCATGGAGATGGGGATTATAAATTACTTGTGCTAGAAATATAATTGAGAAATAGAGGTTTTCCATTTGTGATATTGGAGTCATAAACATTGGATACATGGTAGCAATCCTCAATGTTAATTAACTAAAATTGTATTGTCATAATGTGAAAAGACGTAAACATATTGGTAACCTTGATGTCTTGGTCATTCCAAATAATAGCTATTCCACCAAGTATCTCTAAGCATCAATCACTACTACTTGGAAATTCCTCTCCCATTTGCTAATGATATGATGTAGAACCTCACCTATACTTTTTGTTTCTTATATCAACATTATTGATGAGTGGCTTGCTTAGAATTTTTCTTTTAGGAGTCTTTGTTTTCATTTACTATTGAGGACCCTCATGTTCCATGAGACTATTTTCATGGAGAATCTACATAGAAATGAAGTATAATGTGACTTAGAAAAACATGTTTCAAGATTTAAGTGCTTGGAAAATGCCACTTCATGACTCCTACGTTTTCTTAACCTGGGACCGAATGCTGAAGTTCATGGCCTTAAGGGAAACTGACCAATGAAAATCTCAAAAAGAGGTGACTTTTGACTTCGCCACATACAAGTTAATATACTAAAAAAATATCCATAGCAATTTCATCAATAAACCTTTTGGGAAATTTTTCTAAACCATGCTCAAAACAAACATATTTAATATTAAAATTTAACAATAATATGGACAATAACACATTTTCACAAATTAAATAACATCTTATCAAGCCTAACAAATGTCACTTACATTCAACTAAAAAGTATGCAACTAATGGGAGTGACCACTCAAGGCCACCATAAGAAAATTAATCTATTAAGACCAAGATTAATGGGGACAAGGATCTACAAAGGAAAAAGGAAATCCTATTTTAAATTTATTGTTTTATTAGGTGCAAGTTGAACATCTCAAGATATAATGAAGAGAGGAATTAATTTTATTGCATTAAGAAAACCCAAGCACATTCTATAACTTAGCAAGGAAGAGATGTATAATACCAATCTCGATGACACAACACATGGAATTAAGTTACCTTTTTATATATAATTTAAAATTCTAAATAAAATCACAAATTTAAATACATTTTATTAGAAAGTAAATATATATTTTTAGAAAGAAAAAAAAAATGTAAAACTAAATATATATAAAAAAAAACCTAAAACATAAGAAAATATATATTTTTTTAATTTAAAATAACTTTTAGATTTTTTTTAAAGAGTTCCCTCCATTCTAAGAAGTAAAAATAATAATAGAAATAAGGATGAACCAGAAATCTTCATTTCCCTGGTAAGTGTTTCCCATCATTCACTCCACTTGCTCGAGTTATTTCATAAAACAAAGATAAGTGTTACTTCACACTCTTTTGGAAAAGCCTATTGAGCTTCGTCTTTGATATATCTATTCCATGATGGATTCCTTGATATATTGACCAAGTTTTGATTCCTTGGAGATTAGTTAGAGCAAAGAAAACATGATTACTCTTAATTCCAAGTTCAATACCTCTAATGGTGGACACGAGGCAAGGGAGGGGTTGTTATCGTGATCATAACTCCAATTTCATTGTCTTTGATGGTGGATGAGGCAAGGGAGGGGGTTGTGGTCGTGGTCATGGTAATGGATTTTTCACTTTTACATTATATTTAGGGAGTTCAAAGCAATTTGAATGGAATCATTGTCGTCACTAGGTATAATGGATTAAGTGTGATAATGGATAAAATGAAGTAATTATTTGTGACCATTTGTTCTTGAACGAACATTAGGATCCATTTTATCATAGAGAAAAGTATATGCATTAAAAAAAACTCAATATTTCATGTCACATTCACATTGTATGCGACTTATTTTTCATTAAAAACAATTTACTTTTTCACGTGACATTCTTTTTTTGTTAAAATTTCCTCCATTTCTAACCTGAATTACAATTGTAATTTGATATAAAGCTTCTAGTAACTCTAAATTTAGCAATTTTGCATGGAAATCATAAGAAACATTCACAATATAATATGAAGAACAAATGGGTGCCTATTTCATATGCATTAAAAAGTGCTTCTACTACTTAATGTGAATTACAAGTTTAATCTTAGTTGGATATTTCATATATCTTAAGCCATATTTTCATTTTATTTTTTAGTATAATTAAATTTTATTATATCCTACGTCATTTTATGGTTAGAATTGTAATAAAAATATGCATTGTACTATAGAATTAGTACTAACATGTAATATTGAATTTTTCTTCCTGAATGCTACAGGTAATGACCACGAAGATGATGATACAGACTATGTTTAAATTACATCATATATTAGAGATGATGAAGATGAGGATGGCAATGGATTTGGTGATGATTATGTGGATGATATTATTAGGATGGTGAGGATGATGATCATGAGGATGACCTCAACTATGATTTTCATGGTGCTAGCTAGTTGTGCGTTAATTTTTATATTTAGTTGGGATGTCTTAATATGGTAATCATACATTTGAAATTTAGTTGATTCGAATAATGATGATGATACTATCAGTACTATCTTGTTACCTTATGTATATGTTGAAAATTGTTTATATCTTTTCTATGAAGAATTATTGTGTACGATGAGATTCCTATTTTTTATGGATGTTGTGAATTTACCATAGAATAATGATATCTATGAAACATTTGTACTTGGTAATCATACATTGACATTTAGTTTATTTGATTAAATATTATGATGATATTATCATTTTTATCTTGTTATTTTATGTATATATTGAAAATTATCAACATTATTTTGATGGAGAATTATTAACTATCATGATATTAATATGTTTTGATGGATGTTGTGAATTTACCTTAGAATAATCATGTTCATGAAATATTTTGATCAGATAATCACATATTTGAATCTTAGTTGATTTGATTAAAGACATTGAGGATATTATTAGTATTATCTTGCTAATTTATATATCTGTTAAAAATTGTCAATGCTTTTTGATGGAGAATCATTATGTATGATGATATTACTATTTTTTGATGTAATTTTCTGTGTTTACCTTGGAATAATGATATCTTTGATAAGTGTTGATTAATAATCATATATGTATATTGAACATTGTCAATGATTTTTTGAAGGAGAATTTTCTATATGAGGATATTACTATCTTTTTGATGAATTTTGTCAATTACCCTTAAATTTGTCTACAAATATTTAATTATCAATTTGAATTGTAGTATCTTCTTAAATGTGCTATACATGAAAGTGACTCCTCATCATCTTGGAGGAGAATCTTATATTGTTGGTTGAAATACCCCTTTCTCCTAGACTATATAAGAATATTATACAATTTATGTACCATGAATACCACGTTATGCTAGTCTATAACAAGTTGTCCCCCTCATCTAATTTTTGTCACAAAAATTCTCACTCAGTCACAAGCAAAAAAACTTCAGTTAGCTAGAATTTGATACTCTTGTTCACTTTCGGAAACTCATATGGTGGAATGTGATCTCTTTATCCTCGTCTTTAGCTTTTTCCTAAAAAAGAATAACATAAAAAAGAAAGAAAGAGCCATAAAGCATGGGGAAGATTTTTCCTAAGCAAAAAATCATCTAAAAAGTGGAAAGGCCATTTTTATATGAGGAAACATTATTCACCCAAAATATTTTTCCCAAATTGAACTAATGAGGAATTCGGGAAATATTGATAGCCTTCAATTTCATAGCTTGGGAGCGTTTTGGAGCTAGAAGTTGGGGGAGGTGTTGCTGCAACTACATCTGATGGTTGTAACTTTCCTCCAACTCCTTTTTTAATATAGATCAGTTGTTCTTCCTTCCATATGCTTCTATTCATTCTTTAATTATCCTATTTAACTAATGAATGTATGAGATTTTGGTTTATATTTATTTATTCAGTAATATATATATATTAGTTTTGATTATCAAGGTATTATGTTGTGAAGGTTTATTTTTTTTCTCTCTTATGTGTGGGACCAAGCTTTGGAGCTAGTTAGAAGCACTTCCTAGATACACTATAAACTCCAACAAGACCTTCATGCAAGGACTCACAGGAATTCCTTCTCTTTTTCTTAATATGTACTATACATCTTGATCTAATAAGAATCTTGAGTCTTAGAACAACCTTTCTCTTAATTGGTCTGTCTTAGCTTTCCAGGATACACTGAGAGGGTTTTATGTCCATCTAATCGTGCAATAAATCCTACAGTAAAATGATAGTTAGAAACTGTAATATATTTCACTATGTAATTGAAATTAGTAAAATGAACCATAAATGGGGTCATAAATGGAAATAAAAGTAAAACTCTAAACAAGAAGCCAAAAGTGGATGTTACCATGGATGCAAAATTGGGATTAGAATTGGATGTTAAAATAGCCATCAAAACAAGATGCAAATAATGTCACAAAAAAGGGTTTTAAAGTAGAATTAAAAAAATCTGCAACACTAGACACAAATAATGGAACAAAGTAGGGGATACAAAAGGATACCAAAATGGGCATAAACAAGGATGAAAAAATGGACACCAAAATGAGGATGCAAACAATGGTGAAAAATTAGGATGCAAAATTGGGTGCAGAAAGGATGTAAGAAAAGACATAAAACAAGATGCAAAATGGGACTACAAAATGGTGAAACCAAGGATGCCAAAGAGGATGCATAACTAGATAAAAATTCAAACTAAAACCTAGGTGAAAAATGAGATGTAAATGTGGACACAAAATGTGGCAGGAAAAAGGATGCAAAATTAGACACCAAAATGATGCAAAATTGGACATAAAAAATGGTGCAATATTGGACACAAAAGTAGAAAAAATGGGCATAAAAATGGCTCAAATATGGATGCAACTTTGAGATGCAACATTGGATGAAAAATGAGGTACAACAAATGATTCAAATCTTGATGCAAAAACAAATGCAAAAGTAGACAAAAAAAATGGCTCAAAATTGAACGTAACGTTAGACACAAAATGGGATGCAAAGGTGGATGCAACACATGGTTCAACATAGGTTGCAAATTTACATGCTTAAAAGGATGTAAAATTGGATGCAATTGAATGGTGTTAAAAATTATGCTAAATTGGATGCAACACATGATGCAAAATTAGATGCAAAATATGGTGCAAAATTAGAAACAAAATAGAATGCATTTTTAAAAAGGGAGACAAATAAAACGAAAAAGTGGATGTAAAAAATAGTGCAAAAAAAGATGCAAAATTTGGCACTAAATTAGATTCAACATATGGTGCAAAATTGGATGCAAAAAACAATGTAAAAAATGCAGAAAAATTGGCGCAAAAATAGATGTAAAAATAAGTACAAAACTAGAAGCAAAAAATGGCATAAGAATAAATGCAAAAACTAGCACAAAATAGATGCAAAAAAAGGCACTAAATCCGATGCAAAAGATGGTTTAAAACTTGATGCAAATTACAACACACAACTAGAAGCAAAGAATGGCACAAAACAGGAAGCAAAAATTAATGCAAAAAATGGCACAAAACTAGAAGCAAAACCTGTTGTAAAACCAAATGTAAATCTTTGTGCAAAATATGAGGCAAAATTTGGCATAAAAAAAGATGAAAATTTGGCGCAAAAAATGACGCTTTAAAAATTTTACAATAGAGAAAGATTTAGTGCCAGACTACTCATCCCAATTGACAAAAAAAGCACTAAAATTTGGTGCTAAATCTGGCACAAATTGCTTGTTTTGTTGTAGTGAAGGCATAGTAATAAAATCATTATCAACTGATGTTATGCTCATATCCTTATGAGACTTTGGCTCCATTTCTCTCTTTGTCACAAGTTCATTCCACTTTCTTGCCTATGTTTAACTTCTTAGGTGTTTAATATAATAGTTTCTTCTTTGCGCAAGATAATCTTCATACCAGTACTATGATAGCTTAGATGCTAGATTCATTTCTTGAATATTATTTTCTTCAGCTATGTCTAGATCATAAATGATGTCTTTATATTTATGTATATTCCTCAGTAAATTTATAATATAGTTATTTTTTATGATTTCCTTTAATTTAGACAATGTGAGATGTATCATGGTGTAAGTATTTGATGCTCATGATGGATTTATGCCTATGGGCATTTAATTACCATTTAATTTATATGGCTATGCTAGTATGTAAGTTGAAAATATATACATATAAGAAAAAATGTAACAAGATTTTTTATCATGAAGAGTTACCTCCACTTTATCATGGAGATTCTTAACCTATAAACAAGTGTTGTAGGACAACTTAGTCCCCCCACATAAGTTAAAAATTATACTTTAAGAAAAAATGAAATTTGATATATGAAGAGGGGGAAATTGCCTATTGAGGATAAAGAACTTGTATAAATTATGTTCGGTAGTAACCACTAGTAAGTCCATACGTTTGCACTTTTTACTCTTAAGTATATATATTTATATTTTGTTCCTATCCATTTTTTTTATGAAAACACTTGATTAAATTATGGTGGGCACTAACTAAAGTAAGAATTTTAAGGAGAAAACATAATGCACACAAAACTATTCATATATTCAAATTTAAATCCACCTAAATAATGCTCATGAGATCCAACAAACTACAAACAAAGAGAATATTATCTCAACAAAACTCCAATAACTAACAAACCAATCCTACCAATATACTATTGTAAACATTATTCCAAGTCCCTTCTTTAATGCTTACATTACATCATTACATAGATTATTACAAGAATCATAAATTACACATAGTCACATTTGTATGGTTGGTCTTCTTCAACACTCACATCCACTCTGGAATCTTGCAAACACTACTCTTTCTTCACCATCTCATCTTCAAGCTCTCACTTGAACTCCATTTAAAATATAAACAGCTCATGCCATCATTGGCAGACTTTGTATAATCGATGCTTCTCGATCTCTCAAGGGACAATCTCAATATTGGACAACCTTATGGACAAACTCTCATTTATCAAAATGAAACGAACTATGCTTTTGATAGTTGTATAGGTGAGTTGTCTAGGTACCAAGTGTATCCAACATTGAATCATGCAATTCACCTTTATACACACATGTATCTCATAACATAACCTTTAATTGATGCTCTTGAAGCCCAGAGCACAACAAGATCCATTAGCATATAGTAGAATCATAAAATCAAATGATAATATGTTCAATAGAAACAACCACTAATTTGAACTATGTTATTCAATAGTTGATTCTTCATTATATAATTTTACAAACCAAATTAATAAAAACTAAAATACTACCTAACGCAAACAACATATCCCACCACAATAAAACAAATTTCTATTATATCAAACTATCTGTTTTCCTCTAATCAGACACAAATATCTCTCATTTTTGCATGTACTTACAGGCTTTGTCTACAATGTATGTTGAGCACCATTCTTGGCTCTCTTAAATTTGTCTTGTAAAAATAGAAATGAATATCCTTATTAATGACATGGATTGGTTGTGAAAGTGATCGAAAATTTCAAAGATTTAACATATGGAAAACCATCTTCTTGGCCTCTTGTGCATCGACTATTGAAGTGTGGCCCAGTGATGTGCAGATAGGCCAAAGGGTAACAGTTTTAGGGAACAAATTGTTCGGTTGTGTTATATTATTTCCACGACTATCCCCCCTAGTTAACCAGGGGGTTAGAGGGGGACGGAGCCCCCCCTTCATTGCGTCAATTATGCAGTGGGGGCATCATAGGGTGGGTGGTAGGCCCCCTATCCAGGGGATTTGAGGGGGGTGGGTAGCCCCCCTCTACAAGGTTTGGGGTAGTGCCCTGGGGAAATTTTTTTGGGACCCAATATTAGGTGGGACAAACCTACCTATGGTTTTGCACATGGTTTTAGCACATGGTTTAGGGTGCGATGGTTTTTCGGTCCATGCTATTGGATGCTTTGGAATGTATATATATATGTATTGTAACATTGAAAGGAAAATAATGAAAAATCAAGCCAGTAGTGTTGGTTTTGTGATCTAGGGGAAAACCTCTATGTATATGTGTTTTATGTTTTATGCTCTCGCTTTGTTTCTTTTCTTTTTTTAGAATTCGTATGCAATTAATTTTTGTACGAGGTTAAAACCTACATTTTGTAACATAGATGTTTTGGCTTCAAGGGGACACCTTTGCTGCTGAGGGGTTTCACTCAATCCTGTGGTCGACCCTGTTTAGTGGGAGATCTGCGGGATCAATTCTAGTGGGAAAAGAAGATGACAAGAAGTGGAAACATATAGATCGAGAAATTTAATGGTCAGAGTTTTGAGTTGTGGAAACTCAATATGGAGGATTTATGGTGGATAAAGATCAGTGGATCATGGTAGATCTGGGTATTAAACCAACGAGAGTGTCTGATGAAGAATGGAAGAAGTTGGATCAGAAGGTAAAGAGCACAATACGATTGTGTGTCTCAAATTCAGTGTTATTGAATGTATCAGGGGAAGCTATGGTAGAGGCTTTGTGGGTCAAGCTAGGGACTTTGTAGCAATCTAAGTCTCTGTAGGTTTTAACCCCATACAGAAATTACCTGCATATGAATTCTAAAACATAGAAGATAAACAATGTGAAACCATAACAAATAAAACACATATACATAGAGATTTTCCCATAAAGGGGGGTTACCTACACCCCTCAAACCACCAGTGACCCCCTGCTACACAATCAACACAATGAAAGGGGGGCTTTGCCCCCCCTCTAATCCCCCAATTAACTATGTGGGCTAGTCGTGGAAAGAATATAGCACAACCCAACATTCTCCCACTTGTTGTTTTCTTTCCATAGGGGGCCACAAGAGAGCTTAGTCATTTATCCAACCCTACAACGTCCATTGTTTCTCTACACGAAGAGAACTTCTCATAGCTCATAGATTTTGTTAGTGCATCTGCAATATTCTTCAAAGTGTCCACCTTTACCATCAACACCTTTTTGTATTCTATCATATCCCTCACGAACTGATACTAAACATAAATGTGCTTTGTCTTTGAATGATATGCAGGGTTCTTTTCCAAGAAAATTGCACTTTGGTTGTCACAGTCTATCCTTATAGCTCCCTGTGTTAACCCCATAATTGAACACAATCTCTGCAACCAAACTACTTCCTTTCTTGCATGAGTGGTTTCCATGTATTTTGCCTTTGTAGTTGATAGTGCCACTACAGATTGTTTCTTACTCATCCAACTGACTGCACCTCCAAATAGGTTAAACACATACCCACT
>APFE030935265.1:214933-232044 GCA_000404065.3 Pinus taeda | reverse complement strand
GCTCGGTTGGTAGAAAAAGGTTATTCCCAAGTGTCAGGAATTGATTTTGGTGATATTTTTTCTCCTATTGCCAAGGTAACTTCTATTATATTACTTTTATCTGTTGTTGTTTCTTTTTATTTTGAGGTAGAATAGATGGATGTGAAGACAACATTTCTTCATGGGGATCTAGAAGAGGAGATCTACATAAAACAACCTGAAGGCTTTGCGGTGAAGGGTAAGAAAGAACTGGTATGCAAGTTAAAGAGGTCTCTATATGTGTTAAAATAGTCACCAAGGATGTGGTATCAGAAATTTGATACATTTATACGGGGACTTGGCCTCACCAAAAGCAAAGAAGATAATTGCGTGTATTTTAAATTAATTGATGACTGTGTTATTTATCTGGTCTTGTATGTGGATGATATGTTGCTAGTTGGAAATGACAAAGAAATTATCCAGGATTTGAAGACCCAATTGTCCTCCAAATTCGACATGAAAAATCTCGGTGCTGTAAACTATATTTTTGGGCATGGAAATTAAAAGAGATCGGGCAAAGAGGAAGCTCTTGTTAAACCAGAGGAAGTATGTTGAGACAATATTGCAGGGTTTAATATGTAGGATAGTAAACCGGTGAAGGTTCCTATTCCTGTAGGTGTGAGGTTATCTGCTGAACAGTGTCCCAAGACACAAGAAGAGGAAGAGGACATGTCCCGTGTTCCATATGCAAGTGCAGTTGGTAGCCTGATGTATGCAATGGTCTATACTAGACTAGGCATTACACATGCAGTGGCAGTATTGAGCAGGTTTATGTCAAAACCAGGAAAGGAGCATTGGACAACAGTGAAGTGGGTTTTTAGGTATTTGCATGGCACTAGTGATTATGGTTTGTGCTACCAAGGAAGACCAGGATTAGACAGAGTGTTGGATATTCGTGGCTTTGTTAATGCAGACTGGGCTGGAGATCTGGATTAGAGAAGATCTACAAGTGGGTATGTGTTTAACCTATTTGGAGGTGGAGTCAGTTAAATGAGTAAAAAACAATCTGTAGTGGCACTATCAACTACAGAGGCAGAATACATGGCAACCACTCATGCAAGAAAGGAAGTATCTTGGTTGCAGAGATTGTGTTCAAGTATGGGGTTAGTACATGAAGCTATAAGGATAGACTGTGACAGCCAAAGTATAATTTTCTTGGCAAAGAACCCTATATATCATTCAAAGACATAGCACATTAATGTTTAGTATCACTTTGTGAGGGATATGATAGAAGACAAAAAGGTGTTATTGGTAAAGTTGGACACTTTGAAGAATACTATAGATGCATTGACAAAATATGTGAGCTCTGAGAAGTTCTCTTGGTGTAGAGAGACAATGGGCATTTTAGGGCTGGGAAAATGACTAAGCTCTCTTGGGGCCCCCTATGGAAAGAAAACAACAAGTGGGAGAATGTTGGGTTGTGTTATATTCTTTCCACGTAGTTAACAGGGGATTTGAGGGGCACCTGTAACCCCACTTTATGGGGCCTGGGGCAGCGCCCTGGAAAATTTTGATTTTGGACCCTATGTTAGGTTGGGCGAACCCACCTATGGTTTTGTGCATGATTTTCGCACATGTTTTTTGGACGCAATGGTTTTTCGGTCCATGGTATTGGACACGATGGTTTTCAGTCCATGGTATTGGATGCGATGGTTTTTGGTCGATGGTATTGGATACTTCGGCATGTATAAATATGTACTATAGCATTGGAAGGAACATAATGAAAAATCAAGCTGGTAGTCTCAGTTTTGGGATTGAGGGGAAAATCTCTGTGTATATATGTGTTATGATCTCGCATTGTTTATTTTCTATGTTTTACAATTCGTATGCAAATATTTCTGTACGGGTTTAAAACCTACATTTTCATTATGTTCCTTTCAATGTTACAATACATATTTATACATGTCGAAGCATCCAATACCATTGACCAAAAACCATCACATCCAAAACTGGGACCGAAAACCATAGGTAGGTTCACCCAACCTAATATAGGGTGACCCCCCTGCTACACAATCTGTGCAATGAAAGGGGGGCCTGCCACCCCTCTAACCCCCTAGTTCATTACCTAGGTTAGTCATGGAAAGAATATAACAAAACCCAACATAATGATTATGATATTTTGGTAATTTTCACATATGTATTCATTTGGACTCCGTTCTTCCTTTTTTACTAAAGAGGATTTTTTGTACACTTTAGTTCACTCCTCCCTAGCTTTTCTAGTGTTAGAATGCATGAAATTTTATTTTTTCTTTTCACCTTTTTTTAGTGGCTGATTATTTGTGTAATGGAATCTACCATGCCCAAATTCAAAGGGCTCAAGTGATCAAAGAAAATTTTCTGTTAGGATGCAAATGCTAGACCTTCCTCAAACTTTGTTACATGAAATTAAAATTTCTTATAATCATGAACATAAAATCTTTTCTATTTCACCCTTAGATTCTAATCTCAATACCTATAGTTTTAAACCATGTTACTATTTTTTAAGTAGAATATACTTATATCCATTAAGCCTTACAACTCTCCAAATCTTAGCTTAATTTCACCTAAAAAGAAGGAACCTAAATGGATTTTGCGATTTAGATTCAATTCTTACAGATAATGATTAAAAATGGAAGAAATAAATGGTCTAATAACTTTTACCCACCCATCAATTCTGGAGACCTTTGGTATTATTCTGAACCTAAACTAACAGAGTAGTAGAAGAAGAGGAGCCTGGATGAGTTGGACCCTAACTTGCTTGATACTTTTCAAAAGTTGGGCATTCCCTTGACTAGAAGAAGAGATTGGCCAATGTTGTTGTAGATGTTGTTTTCGACAGTGTTTTCATTGCTACCATGCATAGGTACACTCTATAGGTAGTTGAGGTTGTCTATTGTTTGTTATAAGAGGTAATTTAGGAGTATCTTTATCTAGTTAGGAAGTAGCTTGGCATGGTTGCTTCTCCTACTAGTAACTATTATGCTGCATTGTATTTTTATTTTTTTTAGTGATAACTACGTCTATTAAATCTCCAAGCACACTTTGTCACCCATGGAAATATCAACTTATTTCAGGATGAATAAGATGGAGACCATGTATTTTGGGAGGACTCTTATTTTTGTAGATGGGAGGATTTTTGTGAGGTGAGAGGACTTCTATGACATATATTTAAGGATGAACTATACCATTTTATGACACCAATCATCACCATGCCATAGTAGTGGATCTCTATTGCACCGAGTGATCAATGATAAAGTATTCCATTGTAAGAATTGGTATGTTGAGGATGAGGAATGTAGATGTGGGATTTATAATTTCATTACGAAAAGAGGTTTTTGCAATGCAGACAAATCAAGGATTTGATGGAACTGAGTAGATATTGGTTCAATAATCACCTCAAATACTCAAGCATTGTTTTGAAAGGTGATGATGCAATTGGAGAGTTCTATTCTATTGACTTGAAATATAACTATCAATAGCAAGGGACAAAGATGATCGATATAGGGATGAATTGCAGGAGTACTATTGTTTCTAAAATTATATCTATAGGCAAGTCAAGGGACTACTATAGAGGATTAGTGCATGTGCAACCAAATTATCATAATGAAACAAATTTTTCACAGTGTGATTTGATACTCATCAATGACCAGGAAGCTCCAAATGCTTATCGTTACCTTCAGGTATAAATGAGTTGCATCCTAAAGTCTCTAATTTCATTTATTGATAGTCCATCTTGTGTCCTTATCTCTCTTAATTTCATTGTGGTAGGATTGGAATGGGTTAAAAAATCAAGCATATCATTGAGTCAAATAGACACCCACATGTCACTACATGTCATTTTGCATACTCTTTGTTTTTGATAGAATTAGAAGTGAGAAATATGATGTGTGCACACAGAAAAAATATTAGAATGCATGATGAATGCCCCTCCAATTCCATTTTCTATGGTGACATTTTATTTCATTTTTATTTTTATTTTATACAGGTCATCCAGCCACATAGTGGCCATTATCGAATATTGAGATATATCATATAAATATTTTACAGTCTACTTTATTTATGTTCAAGTATTCATCGCCTTTCATGTATTATACTCTAAATTGTATCTTCTTTCATTTTCAGGAGATGAACTCAATATTGATGGTAAGAAGCAACAATTGACGAAAGAGGAGAACAATAACACTGGAGAAACAAATGCAAAATGAGAGACAGATGAGAGTCTGTATATCTTGCATAAGACACATTCATAGATACTGATGGTCAAGCCTTCAAATTTGGTGAATTCATGTGAAATTCTTTGGCAACATAGTGATAATGTTTTGAAATGATGAAACAATATTTCATGTGTAAATTGTAGTCCAACCCATATTAAGTTGGAAACTTATATTGTAATACTTGATATTATTTATAATAAAATTTATATGGTTGAAATTATTTTTATTTGCACTTGATATTATCTAGTCTTATAATTAATATATGCAACTTTTCATTATCATATTAGATGAACATGCACATTGTATGACATTTTCTTAAAATTTAGTCGCAGTAGTTTATATTAAAAAATGATGAAAACAAATAAAATGAATGTATGACTAAATTAGTCATTTATAATGATTATGAATGAGATTAAATGAACTAAATAGAAACTACTAAATCAGTCATTTATATAACAAATATGAAAATACCAAAATAAGATAAATGACTACTGCAAATGATAAATTTTTTATTATTAAACGATGACTAAATTTTGCATATATACGATTATTAGTAGCTAATTTACAACATCTTATAGCAAGACTAAAATTTAGTCATATTTATTTGGTCATTAATTGGTTTTAAATGATTAGTAAAATTTGCATATATATGAATATTAGTAGCTAATTTACAGTATCTTATAACACGACCAACATTTTGGTCATATTTATTTGGTCATTAATTGGTTTTCTTGAGCATTCATATAGTAATATATTTGGTCATTAATTACGACAATTAATGACCAAACCAATGAAAAATTAATAACTAAATATACTACTAGATGGTAAAATTGAGGAAAACAATTAATGACTAAGCTAAAAATGACTAAAAGTTGGTCGCATTATAAGATAATGTAAATTAGATACTATTCGTCACTGATTGAAAAATGGTTGTTTATATGCAAATTTTAGTTGTTTTTTTAATAACTAATTAGTCATTTTGTACTGGTGAAAGTAGATAAATCACAACACATAAGAAACAAATCAACACATGAGAACACCCATATTTTAGGTGGAAAACCAATGTGAACAAAAACCATAGGTCCTATCATCATTACCTATTCTTATTTTATTATGAATAAAAATTACATATTGGTCATTTATATTAACATAATATTTCTAGCATGTAGGCTCTGACCTCCACTTGTTCTCCAACACCTACTAGAAGGGTGCTACAACCTCGTGATCTCATTTATTGACTCCTACTAGAAGAAAGCACCTAGCCCTTGAATAAGCTTACCAACTACTACTAGAAGGAAGCACAGACTCCCTTACCAAAGGCTCCAACCCTCAACACCATTTTTGGGCCACATTTCACAATGTTTCATACTAGATCGACCTATCAATAAACCATCAAAACATGTAGACCACCTTTCATCTATTTTCAAGTTGGACCTACACCAACAATAAGCCTAGACTGAACCACTAAAGATAGTAAATCACTAAAGGAATGTAAACAACCTAAATTTTTGAAAAATCAAGCCATTGAATACGAAAGCAAACCAATAAAATCACTAATCAAATAAGATACCAATTAAGAAATGAAGATACTAATTAACCAATCGTTGATTAACAACACTTTCAAGTAACAATCATTAGAAAATAGCATAAAATTAGTCTACTATCACTAAAAACTATGTTGGCTTATGGGGGCTTGACCTAGACCCAGAGTTATTTAACCAAACAAGTCCCTACACTACTGGCCCTTTCAACATAAACCCGTGGAGCATGGACTGATGTCTCACCTGAAGCAATATGGGGTGATGTTGGAACAAAGTTTATACACCCTTGAGATGGATGTAATGTCAGTTTAGTCTAACTAGACCTACATGTAGGTTTTAACCCTATACAGAAATTACCTACATACGAATTTTGAAACACTGAAAATTAACAATGCGGGAGCATAACACATAAAACACATATACACAGAGATTTTCCCCTGGATCCCAAAACTGGGACTACCAACTTGATTTTTCATTATGTTCCTTTTAATGTTACAATACATATTTATACATGCTGAAGCATCCAATACCATGGACCAAAAACCATCACGTCTGAAACCATGGACCGACAACCATCGCATCCAAAGCCATGTGTGAAAATCATGCACAAAACCATAGGTAGGTCCGCCCAACCTAGCATACGATCCAAAAACAAAATTTTCAAGGCACTTCTCTGGGACCCATAGAGTTGGGTTACCTGCACCCTTCAAACCCCCTTTGAACACCCCCCACTATGCAATCTACATAATGAAGCCGGGGGGGGCTCAACCCCCTTCGAACCCCCTGGTTAACTACGTCAGCTAGTCGTGGAAAGAATATAACACAACCCAACATTTCCTTCATGCAGGTCACTTCACGCAATGTTCTAACCTTTAGTAACTAAGTGATTTGTTATAATAGGCTTTCATGTAGCCCTAACTAGGGGCTGAGATGCTTTCGCACTGCCATGGCAGTGAACTCCGCTATTTCCCAAACTAGTCTAAGTATCTTACTTATCTTAGTGATAGAGACAAATCTTAATTACCTTTGCAGAAATGGATATTCTTCCTTGCGTTCACTTAACCAATATAGTTATACACATTCATGCATCATATAATCATCAGAGGTGAAATTCATACCTAATATAACAGATGCATAAACAGGAAATAAAGACACATAATTGATAGAAACTTCTCTTTATTAATACTTCTAGATTATTTAAGAGTCGAATCATCCTGTGCACTCAGCTGCAGGGCTCTGCGCACTCAATTGTGGACTACTAGGCCTCTATGCACTCAGTTGCAGGGCCTCTACCTACGCTATGACCCAAAACTAAACTTTACACTTTAGATCTATCTTGCACACATCATATGTTCTTCATCTTAGATTAGATTAGCTACTTTAACTACTTAGTGCTTTGGTCTATTTATACAATCCCATGGTCCGCAGAGCATGGGTAGATCTTCTACAACTGACATTACATTATCAAAAGAAGGGCATACAACCCTATGAATCTTTAACAAGTATGTTCTTCACCCCCATAAAATGCAGGGTCTTTATATTGGAATTACAAAATCGGAACAAAATCTGGGACCTAAGCCCCAAAACTTCCCTCAGGGGATCCCGCACCTAACAGGTCCCTAACACAACATCATGAGTCACCCTCGAGTCACTTTGTAGGTGCAGAGATATTAGTGTGAAGACATCCAAACTCTAATTGGATTGCTGCAAGTTTGGGTGCGCACTAAGCAGCTGCCTGCTGGACTTCCTCTATGTGCTGGTTACTGGTCGCTGCTGTTGAATTGCTGCCCTGAATCCTTTCCTGAGTTGCTTGTAGCTACACGATATTTTCTTCAATGGAGGCTATAATGGTATAAGCCTCATCGACCCATGGCTATAGGCACACTTTCAAAACTACCTCTTTATGCCAAGCAACATGCACCTGCTCCTTCAGCACCTTTGCCAACTACATCCTTGCAAGCCTCTATGTAATGGAAACTGTCTGCATGATCCCTTTTACCTCATCATATATCTACTACAACTCACATGCCTCTACCTCTACGTGCTCTATGCTCAGGTCCTCATGCATGGTGGTGATGACCTCGAATGACCACTTGAATAGCTTCATGTAGTCTGTCACTGCATTGTCAACCACCGCCATTGTTGTTGTGATCGTGGGGATAAGTTTCTCTCTAACCTCCAATGGAGTTGAAGGCCAAGCCTTCAACTATAGTTATGTTATTTGAAGGTTCAACTCGAGCTGAACCCTGATCATTTATGCTCTTACGTCACTCACCCTAAGGCTAACTTTTTGACGTGCATCTCCACCAGTTCCTCTGCTTGTATGGCCAACTCTGAGACCATCTGGCAGGCTTCCTCCACAAGCTACACTATCTATCTATTTTGTGCCATGCCCCATTGTGCTTCAAGCTCAATTACTTAGTGTTGATGCGCTGCTCTCTCATTACCTATATAGCATGACTCTCCCTAGCCCAAAGTTTTGTAGTGGCTACATCCTACAAAATATAAAGCATCTCCCAAGGGAGCTCAGCCATGTTGAACCTGGCCCCTTTCAAGCTATTGACCATAGGCCCGTCAGCCTCATTCTCTATAATGAGTGCTCCATATGGTAGCACTATTGTGTTGGTCATCTTGGCGTGCAACATTTCCTTGGCTGCTAATGTGCCTATGGAGTGCGCATGTGCAACTCTTGTATTCATGTCCAGAGAGCCCCCAATACCAACTGGTGTTGTTCCTAAACTGCTAGAGGGCCTTCATGGTGATATCCCTAAAATTTTCACCATATGATATATATCCCCTTTAGTAAGGGTGATAGGGTTGAAAGATGTCTTCGAGGCCTTTGTCTTTTTTTGCAGCCCTACTTGCTCTGGTGGTCATGGATGTTTTAGCTGTGTGGACGTCATCTATGGGTCTACACAACCTTGTTATGTGTTTGTCTTCTATTTGAGAGAAGGTGACTTCTGACCTTCATGCTCTTCTTCTGTCATTTTCTACTGCTCCACCAACTACGCAACGTCGTGCACCACCTGGGCCTTAACTGCTGCTTCTCCTTTCCTCCATTTTTCTGCCAACTACGCAATCTATAATTTTTTCTCTTCCTTCTTCTACTATGTGGTAGACTTCTCTACTTCCATCGCGGAGCCAGCTTGAGCATGCCTCTTCGCCGGCCAAGACCCAACAACTGTGAACATTACATCATCGGTCACCAAGTATGGTAACTCATGTGACATCTACATAGGGTTCTTATGTGCCTTGATGAAGACATTGTGGAAGTTTTCTTTGAAATTCACAAAGAGGTGATTGCCAGTATTGTAGCAAGAATGCTGCAACTCCTGGGCTGCCAACTTTACCTTTATCAATGCAGTAGTTCATAACAAAGTTGTAACCATCAGTGTTGTATGCATAAGTACTAGTTCTCGTTGCAGGTTGTCAACTGGTTAGTCGTCGCAAGACCACTAGGAGCTCAATCCAACTTCCATAAATGTGAGAAGAAGTTGTATCTGTAATGAAAGGAAAGAAAGATTACTCTATAGATGCTATTCTAACTGCAGAAAGGAGAAGGATTGGAATGTAAAGCAAAACCTAGTAAACGTAATTATCAAGCTAATTCTACTTTTGCCAAAAACACTATGAAAACCATGAAAGAAATGCCATTACCTACTAAAGGAAGTAAACAACATCTAACCATGCTATTTATGGAAGTAAATAAGCAAAAAACATATTTTTGGATTTTTATATGTTTTTATGTGAATTTAACATGCATTGAATTTATTGTGTGTGGAGAACAAGTGTCATTAGATGGTGGTTTTGGAGCTTGGAAGGATGTAGGATGGTGTGGATGGGTCCTAGGAGGTCTTAGGTGGTCTTCTGGAGGCTTTTTCCACACTCGGCCTTCAAAAGGAAACCTACAAGAAAAACTATAGGAGGAAACAAGAAAACTACAGGAGGAAAACAGGGAAACTACAGGAGGCCTACAGGAGGAGGCTGAGAGTAATTTCCATTGTTTTGATGGTGTGAGAGTGGGTGGAAAAGGTGGATGAAGGTTTGGATGAGGTGTTAGGGTGCCTAAGATCCACCATGAACCACCAGGAGAGAGAAAGATGATTGGGTTTTCTCAAGGAGAGAGGAATAAGTTCTATGAAATTAAAGGAAACTAGGGGAAAATTGAGGTGAGGTTTGGGAGACTTGTAGGGCATGGATTAGATGGAGGCTGTGATTGCTAGTAAGCTAGCCTACTTTTGGAATAGATTTTCTGCATAGGAACTAACAGTCAACAAAGAAAATCAAGCAACCAATGAAATGAGTGCATTTAGGAAAAATAGAGTTTTGCATTAAAATGACCTAAACTATGATAAATGGAAGGAAATGCTAGGAAATGTTGTAAGAAAGGAAGGCATGTAAAAGGACTATTGCAAATCAGGAAGTGAACATGATAAAGAATATCTAAAGCAAAGACAAATTGGACTATCAACCTACTAGAGAGCTACAAACACTAGAAGTCCTATGAATGAGGAAAATCTGTGTTTTTGGGCCAGCAAGAGGGTCTTTGCCTCAAATCATGGCCCTAGAGGGAGGAAGAGAGGCCAAGGAACTATCACTAGAATTTTGAATTTTTCTTTTATCACTGCTTAACCTACTACAGAAAGCACAAATGGAAGCAACTACTAAATCATCAAAAGCAACCTATTCTTAAGAATAAGAGCAATACATCTAACATAAAACTAATCTACAAAATAAAGTAAAGCATACAAATACAAGTAAAGAGAAGCTTGGCTGCTTGGATTTGGCCATAACCCATGAGCTTTAGCCCTCTGAAGTAACTTTTTGCTAGCTCAAAAGGTATTCCATCTTCATTATAAAAAATAGCAAAGTTACATAAATTTGAGTAGAGTTTACATAAGGAAAAAAATTCTGACCCTAGTGAGGCCCTACGCCTCTCTACTTATACATCGGAATCTACCAAAAAATTCCTTAAAATTAGGGAGGCTTGGTTCCCAAAACTCGAGATAACTCTCAATCATCTTCCACTTGCTAAGTTGCCTTCTAGTGCATGATTCAGATGCTTGTATTCCGAACTGAATGAAGGGGAATTCGAGGTGAGGAGCAATAAATAAGGGGGATTATCTCCTATAAGTTCTCTCCTCTGTCTACTTTGAGTTATTGTTGCAGTTTGACCATTAAATCGTTGACTTTGACCTCGAAATCCATCAATAATCTGCATTAAATACATGTTAGACCACAAGGCACAATAACTAACTCAACTCACCCTATAAGCATAAATATAATCAGAAAATCATACAATAAGCTAAGAGAATGGTTGATTTGACTAGGTTAAGAGGTAAAATGAGCCCATATAATTACCCATTTATGAGGCTCATCATCACCCCCTACTGAAGGTGTTGCTCATTCTCTGAACAACTTAGTCAATCTCTTCGTCTTTTATGGCGCTGGTGGTATCCCTAGCATTCCAGGCTTCTGATGTGGTCTTCTCATGTTCTTCATAAAATCCTACTATTCTATCTATGTCCTTCCACTGCTCCTTCTCTTCTTCTTCTCTTCTGCCTTCCATCATGCCTAATAGGAGTGGAGGACTCAGTTTGAGGCCAATCCAGTTGACCTTCAACCTTTGCTTGGAGTGCTTGTACATTGGTAGTCTTTTCAATGTCTCCCTCAGCCTCATGGGAGAATGGTATTCTTTGATCTACAATTTTTGGGGTAGGGTGTTCCATATTCTCATACATGCATGCATAAAGTCACCCTTAAGTATCCCTTTCATATCTTCAAAGTGTGAAATGGCTTATGCCTGATTAGCTAGATATTTAGGGGCAATCTGAGGGTCATTATCAAGCAGGTTGTGTGTGCTTATGAATGCCATAGGATCTGATGGCTTGGATCTTATCATTAATGGTTGATTCTACTCTTTTATCATTAATCTTTTCATTTCTGCTGCCCTTAATTCTTCATGGTTCGTTCATGAGGCCATGGCCATTAATTGCATATACCCTAGCTTGGCATTGGGGTCCCACACATTCATGTCTGTGAGGCCTATGTTGTGTAGGTAGAACTCCGCCATCTTTGCTTTATCCTCTCAAGTGATTTGGTCACACAGATCAATGAATTGCATGTAGTCTTGGAAAGGCATTTTGCCTCTTTGTGCCAAAGTTTTTATTTGGAATTGAAGCCATTGATCCTTCAGGTAGGTGCCATAAGATTTGGTTGGTGTTCTACATTGTAATGCTTCCATGGATAATCTAGCCATGTATTCCAAATGAGTCTCTTTCTCCTGCTATTGCCTCCTTAGTATTTCATTCTCATTCTCAAGGTGGCTTCTTGTGATGGCTTCTCTCTCTTTGAGAGCACTAAATTCCCTACCCAATTCCTTGAGTTTGTTTTCCATGTGGATAATATTCTCAACTCCTTTGGACTTGGCTATCTACATCCACCTATGTGTTCTCACTCTCTCTTTCTCCAATTCAAAAACAATGGAATTGCAAATTTCTATGGGATTATCTTGCCTCCCTCAAGTACATTATAATATGAGGCAAGACTAGGCTGGGGCTCAGGTTCTTGTAGCTCTTGTGCTTCCTCTTTCTCCTCTAGTTGTCCTCCTATCCCTTCCTTAAGCCTTTGGGTCTCCTGTAGTTTGGACAATGCCTATTGTAGGACTATTTCAGCCTCCTGTAGGTCTAGTTTGGGGTCATGTACAATTGACTTTCCCTTCCATGTAGAAGATATTAGAGTCCCCCTTTCATAGGTTATGGGTGTCTTGGAAGAAGATTCGTTGACCTTGGTAGATGGTGAATCTTCAATGGTAATGGGAGTCTTTGAGGAGGGCTGCGGTTTGCCTATTTTAATTCTTGTACTCTTCCTTACCTCGAAATACATGGAGGTTTTTCTTTTCCTCTTCTGCTTTGGCTTGACTGGAGAACTGAGGGTAGTGAGGGTAGATTTTGCTTCTCTTTCCCAAGTTTTAGGGAACTCTTCTCTTTGATCTACCCTCTCTACCTCCTTTTCTCCTTCTCCTGTCTCTTTTTCTATCTCTTTAACTTTTCCCTCCTTTATTTCTTTTCTTTCCTCCTTCCTTTCTTGCTTTGCCATGTCACCATTGGCTTCATCTTCTCCTCCTTGTTTTTCTTCCTCACTAACAGCAGGACTAACATCATAGGTTAATACCTTTATGTCATCCTCAGCTGGCATATTTTGGAAAAATTTCCATGCTATAGGGAGTGTAAAGGTATGGAGGGCTTCCTCCACTAGGATTTTTATTAAGCCATGGTGAGCTAACTGCTGTGAATTTCCTGCTTGTACCTTATGTTAGTGTCAGTGTCTTCACACTTCCTTCAGTGATCAAATTACTCTTTTGCATGCATATTAGGTGTCTCATTCGATCAGCTGCATTCCATTAGGTCACGGATCAACTGATGGTAGTGGTTTCATGTCAATATCTATCATGATATCCACCTATTGACCTATTTACACAATTTTTTTTTAGCCATTCATAGTCATCCTATTTCATTTCATGTATAACAACTAGTCCTAGGGTTTAGTCCCATTAGGTCTTAGGGTCTATTGATCATGCTCAAATAAAGATTTCGGCAGGCACATGAAGGTAAATAAAGTTATAAGTTTACTTATGATATGCTCAATAAATCTTTTTCACCTCAAAACTCTGTTTTGAGGTAAAAACATAATTTTTTCCATGTTTGTAAAAATTTCATGTAATTTAATTGTTTCTATATGTAACAAGCACTAAAAAGTTGTTCCTGGTCACCTTGCTAACTCTTGCCACTACAAAAACAAAAGCACCAAGACATCAGTCCATCAAATTGCCAAGAAAAAGAGTCAAACTTCAAACTGAAAAAAAGAGTTTTTGAAAAAGTGACTAAGACTTTAGAAAAGTAGGTTTGCAATGAAGAAAAATTAAAGTGTACAATATATAAAGAAAATTCATGCCAATAGGTCATTCCATTGTGCAAAAAGTCAAGTGGAGAGCCAAAATCATGTTTAGAGGGAAGATTGAGCAAAAGAGGAAGAAGACCTGAAATTTGTAGCAAGTTTGCCTGGCGTTGTGCATTAGAGGGTCGGCACTGCGCATCAGATAAATTTTCCCTGTGTAAACACACACTAGCGCTGCGCATTGCGGTTAGTGCACTGCTCATTGGCAAATGAGGCTTCAAAATCACATAAATTCATCTCAAATCCTCCCAAATGCTGCATTCACCTCCTAACAAGTAAGTGTTCATATATCCTAACTTAAATAGGGTTTTCCATGTTTGATTCATGATTTTTGCTTCCTAAACATCAAACCTAACTTGTCTCCATACTCTATTTCACATCATTGTATAATCAGCATCCTTTGTCCCTTTTCCCAACTTCATTGTACTAAAACTACCCCTTGATTCTATTTTCTCTTTTCCCATTTTCCCTAAGAGAATAATAGCCTTTATCAAACCTTAAGTCCCTCATAAATCAAAACCTTAGCTCCTCAAATCCTTCCCTTCATTCCCCTACCTTATCTCATTGTTGTTGTTCCATTTACAAAATCTCTTCATACTCATCTATTGTTCCCACCTATTATCCATTATTCACCATATCATCACCATATCCATTATTTTCATAGAGACAAGCATGGAATGAAGCAATGAATCATATTTTGAAGAGGACACACTTAGTGATGGATCAAGAGAAAGAAATTTGCAGCAAAGGAAACCTCATGAAGGTGGAAAAATCATTAGGGAGGAACCTATCAGCATGAGTGAACTCCTTGCTTGCCCACTAGCCACCACATGTTTCAGATATCAGTCCTGTTTTGAGCTTTGTGAGATGGTTGAGAGGGTTAAATTTGAGCATGAGTTAGCAAGGCAGTTTTTGATAAACATGGATAACAACATGGTACATCTTGTTGGGGTAAACTTCACTCTTTCACGAACTATCATTGCAAAGGCCACAAGAATTCCAGATGTAAGGGAAAAGTGGAACAAAAGGAAAAATATTAGTAAGTAGCATTATGAGCCTTATATCAAGGCCAAGTACCATGGCAAACTCAGTAGGGTGTTTCCTTTTAAATTGCCGGA
The DNA here is from genome assembly GCA_000404065.3 of Pinus taeda. NCBI lineage: Eukaryota > Viridiplantae > Streptophyta > Pinopsida > Pinales > Pinaceae > Pinus > Pinus taeda. The sequence goes on along the minus strand of APFE030935265.1, from coordinate 217,218 downwards.
GGACCAATATGTTCCACTCATGAAACTTATCATTAAATACTTTACATGTGAGGGTAGTTCCTCTAGACTTTATGCTTACCACATCAGATTTCTCATGCACTTCACTAGGGTCCGCATGATGAGCATCCCTTATTTCATATGCAAAAACATAGAGAGGATGACAGTGATTGCAAAGATAAAACCATATCCACATCAACTCAATAGAAGTTATCATTTTTTTGTCATCAAAATTATTGTTTTGTATCATCTCACTCAATTTGGAATACCATGGGAAAATTTTGTTGCCCATGAGTGCTTTAAGGGGCCTCAAATATTTTTAGATCCCTGAGAGGAAGGTGAACCTTCCGGGAAAAAAAGGAGCTTGAAAATAAAACAAAGGAGGTTCTTGTTCCTATTCTTGTCACCTATGAAAGAGGCACTAAGATGCTCTCTGCAGCTACCAAGCGAGTACTATCTCGACAATGACTGGAAGGGGTCTCATTTTCTTCACTAGACCACAGGCAAATGCTATCTCCACTAGGGGTGGAAGGGGCTTTGCCTTCTTTTCCATCTATATAGGTTGGCCAGAAGTCAAAGAGCAGAGACAAAGGGAAGCAAAAGATGCATGAGTAGAGCCCTACTAAGGGAAAGACAGAGAGTTTATTTTGATTGAGGAGGATGTCACTGATTTGGGCTCTTAAAGCTCAAGACTGAACGACATGATTATCAAAGAGAAGGAGGCTGAAATATAAGCCTTATCATTTAATTTTGAGAGGGACAAATGGATCATCAACTTTCTTGAGTAGGAAAAAAAACGGTTGACAGATAAGCAAACTATTATGGAGCTATAGATGATTAGGGAAGACAGGGAAGAGGCAAACAAAAGAAAGATCGACATGACCTCCCTTGATCAAGAAATTGAAAATGATTGAGAGACATGGTTGGAAAGGGTGAACATTCATCTTGAGAAGTTGCTTAAGAACTGGGAAAATTTTAAGAACCCCCCTAAATTTATATGTATAATAAATGGGCGAATCTCCATGGTATATAGGAAAAATGGAAAGTGATTTTATCAATAATATAATATGTATATATAATTTTTTGGTGAATCTCTCACCAGGAATGGTGAATATTTTACCCAATTATAAAATGTTGTAAGTTCTTGGTGAGTCTTTCACTAAATAATAAAACTTTGTAAAGTCCTAGTGAGTCTTAGCATTGTGAACTCTTAGAGACTTTTTTGAAAAAGTATAAAACCATATATGACAAGAGCCACATGGTGGCAATATCACTGTTTTTTTTCACATTTCCACAACATGGAACATGCTTATAAAATTATCGAAAAGCCAACCAAGTCCATTATAATATGTAGGTAAGTTTATAATAGAGTATGATACCTCTACTATGCTTGTATTCATTCAAGTGTCATAGCTGGTATACTTAACACTATGAATCACAACTCTCTCAAAACTCAACTCTATAGTGTAATTAAAACCTTTGGAAATTGAATCTGACAACTCTATAAAAAGGATTAGTGAAATAAAAGCTTTTGTGAATGAGCCCACTAACTATCACTGCTAAAAAATCAATCTAGACTATGAAGTCTTCCATCTTGATCACAATCATGCTCACGATCAAGGGAGTGCGACCACCTGGCCTGACATAATGGCTATCATAGATTCCAATAATCAACAACCACCTTGCAAAGACATCCTAGCTCATGTCTCATGAATTATATTCATCAATCTTAACTGATATAAATCTTATTAAGATAATATTAGAATCCTCTCCAGATTCACTGTTAATACAAGGGTAAAGGAAATTTTCTAGCTCAAGGCACTAGCCAATACCAACTTTGGTATTTGTGACCTCTTTGTGTGGATGCACCTACCTTACCCCATTGGGTTTCTACCTTGTAACATAGTTCAAAGATCACAAGACTTTCCAATCTTCCTATTCCATTAGACACACTTTATATGCTATACATAGTGAATAGAAAAGAAGCATTATAGAACACACAATTTCACAGAAGGAAGAAAAATCTTAGCTAGTTCAATATCAAAATCTTAACCACTGATTAATAAAGAATAACAAGTAGTGTAATGAATTGTTCTGAGTTATTTATTTACAAGCTGTAAAGAATGTAGTGGAATGGAAAATATTACTTAGGAAACCCTTCAATATTTTCTATTAATATGTTTGTGCATGTACATATGAAATTAAGAGCCTTGTTGAATACAAAGTTTCCTTTTCTCTTGCCTCCATTTTGACAAATCAGTGTGAAATCAGTGTCACTTTGAATCTCC